>SJYO01029184.1:7288217-7406182 GCA_006410555.1 Capra ibex | reverse complement strand
TGTGGTCGGAATACCGTCTTTCACTTCTCCTTGATTTTTCGGAGAACTACTTTCACTTTCTCCTCTCACTTTTTCAACCGAATTTCGAGTTGTAAGTCTTTTGCTTCTAGTACCGTAGACCAGGGTAGTGAGGTACCCTTTATCTACCTCTTTGTCACCTTTGTCACAGTCTGAAATAAAACCCCCCGAGGTTTTAGTAACGTCTACCACTAACGTCGGTACTTTAATTTTCTGCGAATGAGGAACCTTCTTTTCAATACTGGTTGGATCTATCATATAACTTTTCGTCTCTGTAATGAAACGGCTGATTCCAGGCGGATCAGTTCCGATACCAAAAAGGACACCAGTACATACCTACACTCTCAACCTGACTCTTCTTCCGACTCTCGGTTTCTTAACTACGAAAACTTTACACCACAACCTCTTCTGAGAACTCTCAGGGAACCTGACGTTTCTCTCGGTTGGTCAGGTAAGACTTCCTCTAGTCGGGACCCTAAAGAAACCTTCCTTACTACGATTTCGACTTTGAGGTCATGAAACCGGTGGAGTAAGCTTCTCAACTGAGTAACCTTTTCTGAAACGACGACCCTCCCTAACCCCCGTCCTCTTCTTCCCCTGTTGGCTCCTACTCTACCGACCTACCGTAGTGACTGAGCTACCTGCGCTCAGACTAACTTGAAGTCCTCAACCACTACCTGTCCCTCCGGACCACACGACGCTAAGTACCCCAGCGTTTCTCAGCCTGTACTGACTCGTTGACTTGACTTGACTTGACTTGACTATGTCGACTAAGTGAAACAACATGTCTTCTTTAGCTGTGTTGGAACATTTCGTTGATGTGAGGTTATTTTAATTAAATTTTTTATTTTACATTCTTTTGTGGTGAGATTTTACAAACCGATTTCACCATCATTTTACCTACCTATCCTACAGACCAATGTACACCGAGAATATCTCTAACCCTTCACTTAGTAAGAATCTTCCAGTGACTTTAAAAGAGGATTATATTAAACGAACTTGTACAGTTTTAAACCCCAACTGGTTTTTCAATCGAGTCCGAAAAGGTTTTCTACGATACCCTTTTGGGTTTAGTAAAAACCCCGGTTGGGTTTATTTGAAGAAAACTTAATGTATAAACGAAGATTAAGGTTATGGAATACACACAATAGGAAGTTTACATAGTAATTCAATCCGTCAAAATACAAACTTTACCTCGTTTACCTTTTTACATTTTTGATAGTAAGTTTTTATTACTACAGTGAGATCTCTCCTCAACACTAAGTCAAAAGACACACAGAGACTTAATAAGAGTGGGCTTAAGTGTTTGGACTTTTTAGGACCTTCGGTCATAGTGTAAGTAAAAAAATCGAACTTCTTACAGACCTATAATAGATTTGGATTAAGGTTTAAAATGTCTTCTCTTTTGATTCTAAAAGATTCTGATTTATACATTGGATCCTAGTATGTGATCTCAGAATTTTAGTGAGAAAGGTCGTAAAAATATTCTGTTACTTTACATGTTATGGGTCGGATGTCTCGTGTGGTGACGTTTTAGGGTACTACCATTTTAGGAGACGAGTAAACACCTTGTTGATAAAAGAGAGACACTTCTTTCTTCTTAGTCTCGTAGATGACGAAGACGATAGGGAATCGAGATTTAACCCGAGTCTTTAAAAGAGTTTACGGATAAACCATTAACGTATTTTAGTGGTGGTAATCCTCACTCAGTGAGATGTCAATTCGTTTAAAAATAATTCTAATGAAATACGATTAGTTCCGATTACCCGACTGGTACTCGTTTCCATAGGCGATTACATTTATGTACCAGTTCAATATTCTCACCACCACGAATATGATTATTCGGTCAAAAATTACTTTGTCTGAGGGACTTGGGGACGTGACGACGATATCTGGACAGTTAGGAAGTGTGAGGGATTCCGGATAAGACGGATTCGAAACTGCAATCGATCGTCTTTGACTTTTGCTAAAGTATTAAGAAAGTATTTTTAGAAAGACCGCAAATCACAGAACAATCCGTGGATTCGTCGTCTATTTAGAGTCGAAGTACCTTAGGTTGACCGAGACAGAGATTACCTCTACTAAAAGACGTTTTAATACACTTATGTAATAACAGTAAGACTATGTGTGGGAAGATCGCCAAAGGAACACCCGAAAATCTCTTATCAATGATTATCTGAAGGGACCCTTACGTGACCAACAGATTACTACTGAGTAAAAAGGTATATCAGAAAGGACAAGTCTTCCACAAATAACGGAGGTTAAGATGTTCGTGACGGTGGGGGTAAAGGAAGGGGTAGAGAGTTGGATTTTTACGTCGACTTTCTTTCGATTTCACCTTCAACAAGTGACATTTTAAGAGGTCCGGTCTTATGACCTCACCCATCGGAAAGGGAAGAGGTCCTCTAGAAGGGTTGGGTCCCTAGCTTGCGTCCAGAAGGTGTAACGTCCGTCTAAGAAGTGGTCGACTCAGTGTTCCCTTCGGGTCCTTATGACCTCCCCTATCGGATAGAGAAGAAGGACATAGAAGGACTATGTCCTTACCTTGGTCCCAGAGGACGTACCGTCCGTCCGCCTAAGAAATGGTTGACTCGATAGTCACTTCGGGGGTTGAGACCGGTTTTTTTTTACGTCGACACTGAAGTTTCGTTATGTGTCAAGGTAAGCTAAAGTAGAACTTATGTGTGTATGGACTTTATAAATTCTCCGGTCAAACCTAATTACTTTTAAACTATAAAGACTTACAAATCTACTTATCGTTATTTGTTTATAACACATATCTTACGGAAATACGAAAGTTTTCTTAAAGTTTAGATACCGAAGAGTACTAGAATCTTGTCGTGACTCTTCAAGTATCGTGTATATAATCGTGGGAGTGAAAGGTACACTCCTAGGTCTCCGAGTCTCTCCGACACACTGAAAAGGGTTGAATAAGTGACTCAATTCAAACCATCGTCTCTGATCATACCGGAAGGGGGTATAGGAGACGAAATCGAGGATAGACTTTAAGGATCTATTATCTTAAACTACGTGGAAAGGAGTCAACGAAACTTTTACATTTTTGGAGGGGTAGAGGTTGTGTACCTTCTACAAATTGATGAACAACCGTTACTCGTGTATCGGGGTTCGGAGGACCTGGGATTCCTGACTATTACAATTGGGGACACTGGAGTGGTAGTTGGTAAGTCTCTGACCGCGTGTTCGACTATCGTCTGGGACGTTAGGATGAGGGAGTGGACCGAAAATTTTCACCAAACGGTTTTGGGAAGTCACTCAACCCCGAAAAATCCCGTACTCGGTGGACAGAGGAACGTACCGGGACGTCATTTGGAAAGAGACGAAGTTTGAGACTGAAAAGACAAACAAACCGGAGTGACAGGTAGCCCGTGTACTTTTACGTAATTGGGATCGTGGATGTGTGGAAGTGGGGATGGATTTAGGATGGATTTACCGAAAAGAAGATGTACGTTGATTTTACAAAGTGAAAGATCCGTTATAGTAACTATAATTCAATTCAATTCAGCGAGTCAGCACAGACTGAGAAACGCTGGGGTACCTAACCCCGGGTGGTCCGAGGAGGCAGGTACCCTAAGAGGTCCGTTCTTATAACCTCACCCAACGGTAAAGGAAGAGGTCCCCTAGAAGGGCTGGGTCCTAGTTTGGGTCCAGAGGGCGTAATCTCCGTCTGTGAAATCGGACACTCGGTGTTCCCTTCGGGATAGTAACTATAACCATAATCAGTTAAACGTGGTTCCATAACTTGCTATAAGAAATTTACTTAAAATGGTATTGGCTATTGATTTACTCATAAAGATTTTATGAGACAACATCGGTACGCAAGACCCTTTGCTTGAGTGAGTCTTCCTGTTACGTCTCTCACCTCACGTCAAACAATGTGGCCGCCCGGGTTCCGTCAGAGGAGAATCGGTTCCTGGGACTGGTCAAAAACACTTTTGGAATATATGGGATTCACATGAACGAGTTTGGGTGGAGAGGTTTAAGGAACTTCTCTCTATGCTAGTTTCAATTGGGTACTAAGTACACAGTGTTCTGATCTACTTGTCACCTATAAATAGTCATCCGAACACTAGTATAGGGTTATTTGTATTACCTTAAATGGTGAAACAAGACAATGTCTCTATTAATCGTATAAGAAAATCCGTTGCCTCTCAGGTTCATGTTCAGGACTCCGAGAAAATGGGCCCCCAGACCAAAAGGTAACCATACGGTAAAGATATCTGTGACCCGTGTTTCAAGTCTCAGGTGACCCTCCCACTGGTACGTACATCGGATAACAAGTGTCGGACCGGATTCTACCTCAGATCGAGACAGACAAAGGAGGAAGTCAAGTTTTTCTCAAACGTTTTTTAACAATAACGTTTTGATAAGGACTCTATAAACCTTAAGATGTATTTTTCCCGTTCTTCAGTCTTCTAAGATCCCTCTTCCTCTTTTTGTCAGGTAGTAAAAGACTAGTTTTCAACCGAAAAATTTATACTGTCTCACTCTCCTTGGTCCAATGATGAGGGTAAATCGTGTGACCTTGTTAACAAAGATCACTACTCATCTTTAGGTACTTTCAAGTTCTTTTTCCGTAAAAGTGAGAAAGTATGCTGTAACACACAGGAACAATAGTTCAGTTTCGAGTGAGACGAGTGGCGTGTTATCCGGTTACTTAGACTCTCTGTTCCACAACTCCGTTCCTTCTTTGAAATTAATCCCTCGGCCGTCTGGCTCTTCTACCGTTCGATTACGGAGTTTTATTGGTAGAATAACCCCAGACCTACGGTCCAACAATAGAGACTAGACTCTCTCTCTTCGTTACTCCTTGATTTCAGTTTTCCGTCTTATTTCTCCCTCTACGTCACCCCTTCATTTCACTTTCTCAGAAGTCAAAACGTTTTGTAGAGGTTCCCTTACCGGTCGGAAGTCTTCCCCACACAATTAGAGAAGATAAGTGTCCACCCGTCCCTGTTTGATAGAGAGGTCCTCGACTTGTTTCCGTGAAATGTCAGTTCGTTTCCTCGTCCAGACAGATCAGTATCGTCCCTGTTTCCAGGTAGATCAGTTTCGATACCAAAAAGGCCATCAGTACATACCTACACTCTCAACCTGATATTTCTTCGACTCGTGGCTTCTTAACTACGAAAACTTGACACCACAACCTCTTCTGAGAACTCTCAGGGAACCTGACGTTCCTCTAGGTTGGTCAGGTAGGATTTCCTTTAGTCAGGACTGATAAGTAACCTTCCTGACTACGACTTTGAGGTTATGAAACCAGTGGACTACACGTCTCGACTGAGTAAACTTTTCTGGGACTACAACCCTTTGTAACTTCCGTCCTCTTCCCCTACTGTCTTCTATTCTACCAACCTACCGTAGTGACTGAGTTACCTGTACTCAAACTCATTTGAGGTCCTCAACCACTACCTGTCCCTCCGGACCACACGACGTTAGGTACTCCAGCGGTTCTCAGTCTGTGCTGACTCGCTGACTTGACTCCCCTCGTCCCAGGAGGTCTGGTTGGTAACTCATACTAATATCATTATTTTTGTTCAGTATCTTTGTCAAAGGTTGTATCTCAGTCTTAATCTAAGGAGGGACGTTGTAGGAAAAATGACGAGAGAGTGAATTAACGTTCAGAACCTGGATCACACAACCGAGATAAATCTTCGAAACGAAAAGACTCTGAACCTTGAGGTCCCTTTGGGTAAAATTAGTGACGGAGACCAAGATGGTTCGAATCTTGTAGGAGGAACAGAGTATAAATAACTAGTATAGAGAGTAAGGAATGGAAATAGTACGATGGATCATACCCCCTATCATACCACAGGAATAATCTTTGTTCCTAAATCCCTAGTCTAGGGTACTCCAAACTAGAATAGGGAATGACGGGAGTGGTCAAAGATCGGTGTACTGGAACCTAAAGAATGAGTTCCAGTCACTAGGGGAGGAGAACATTGTATCACAAGTACATAACCCAACCGGTTTGACAAGTCCAAAAAGACATTAATGATAACCGGTTACACTAAAATTGGGTGTCCACTAACCTACTTCTAGTGTATCGTCCAAATGCCGACTCTGTTAGTCCCTACTCACGATTTTTACTGAGTTTGACTAGTAATTCGGTCTGACAAATGTAAATCTTTCCGACAAAGTGAATTGAAACAACGATATCGATGGTTTAATATCTATCCATCCATCTACTGTCTTTTTATCTATTTATCTGTATCTATAACTGTCTGTTTTAGATGTAAAGTGATACCGATTAATTAATACGATGGTAGGTGCATATCTTCAAAGAGGGTATATACACACACACACACACACACACACACAAACAGTGTATCAAAGACGTCAAGTAAGTTGAACTTAAGAAGACCCTGGGATTGATCCTATACATCCAACGTTCATTGGAATGATTTTTACTGAATTTTGTTATCCCTAAATAACAGAGTGAACTATCTTGAGGTATCAATCGGAAGACGACCCCAGATATTACGTCCTGAGAGTCAACTAAAGAGACGTTAATAAAACCGAAGGGGAAGTACCAACGTTCTATCGATGGTGTCGAGTCTACTAGTGCAACAGTCTCCTGGGTAGTTTTTCACCCTTCTTCTATGAAAGAGAAAAACGTAGGAGACAAGAAGAAGTCTCTCCTTTGGAAAGTGTCTTCATGTCTTAAGAGGGGAACCTTCTTAAGGAGAATGAAAAAAAATTTCTGTTTTAACCCAGTGTACAAGTTGACCTTTGGTTAGTGACCGTTTTCTCGTTACCCCAATGGTACGAACCAAATCTAACCTCGTCAAAACCGTATAACGATGATAGAACTTGTTTCAGTCTCAAGACAATCGTTCCACCGTCTCCTCGTGCCGATAACCCATCCATTATTGGTCGTCACGGTACCTTTACGTCTCTGACCATAGACCGTTGTCTAAAGACGGACTACATTGGAATGTGTTTCTATTTGGAAGGGACACTGAATTATGACTTTTCCTTTCGGGTTCTCTAAATGATTTTTCACTACAATTGATACCTGGTGATAAAGTACAAAAAAAGAAAAACTATATCTTCACTTTAAACTATATGTCTTTGGTGTATCCGACTTCGATTTCAACCCTTCCTCCCATTAAACCTCATAATTGTTAAGTATCTTGAAAAGTTCAAACTTTCCTTGTAATCTTTTATAAATATAAATGTAAAGTCTTAGGAGACATACCACACAAAAGTTATCTTGTAGGTACAACTTATTAACAAAGGACGAAGAACTTTCACTTTCACAATCAGTGATTCAACAGAGGCTGAGAAACACTGGGGTACCTGACGTCGGGTGGTCCGAGGAGACAGGTACCCTAAAAGGTCCCTTCTTACGACCTCACTCAACGGTACGGGAGGATGTCCCCTATAAGGGTTAGGTCCCTGACTTGTGAACAGAGAATACAGAGAACGTAACTGTCCGCCTAAGACATGGTGACCCGGTGACCCCTTCGGGTCCAAAAAACATATGTATGGATTCAGAAAAAAAAAAAAAAATTACACTTTTATAAGTCAGATAGTGGATATAGGACATTTCACTTTCAGTGAGTCAGCACAGGCTGAGAGACACTGGGATACCTAAAATGTCAGGTACCTTGAGAGGTCCGGTCTTATGACCTTACCCATCGGAAAGGGAAGAGGTCCCCTAGAAGGGTTGGGTCCCTAGTTTGGGTCCAGAGGGCGTGACGTCCGCTTAAGAAAATGGTCGACTCGGTGTTCCCTTCGGGTATAGGACATTTCCGCGACAAAAATAATAAATACTCTAAAAATTCCCTCATCACATTAAACTTCTTTCCTACAATTTAACCAAGTGAATTTAAGTGTAGTCTAACTCTAAAAAAAAGAATTTTTAGAATACGGAAAACCCTGAAGGAACCACCGTGTCACCTATTCCTAGGTAGACGGTTACGTCCCCTGTACTCAAGTTACGGACCAGGTCCTTCTAAGGTGTCCGACGACTCGTTTATTTGGACAGACAGTGTTGGTGGCTCGGACGTGTGATTTTGGACGCTCGGTGTTGATGACTTCGGGTATGCGGATCTGAGGTATAAGGTGTTGTTCTCTTCGGCGACGTTACTCTTCGGGTACGCGACACTACTTCTCATCGGGGGTGAGAGACATTGATCTCTTTCAGGCCCTCGTCGTTCCTTCTCGATCGTATCGGTTTTTATTTTTCATTAATTAATTAATTTTCTTTTTTAGAATACGGAAAAATTCACGTCGACTCTACACCATCGACAACTTTAAGACATTCTTTTTCCCGAAAGTCTTAAACAACTCTGACCCCTAGAGCTAGGGCCGACATATCGTAGTAGACTTTTCACCTTTTGTTTTGTTTATAGTGTTTGTTTTGGGAACTATAAGTCCAGGTGAGATCTGGTTAAATTAGTCTTGGAGACCTCCACCCGGACCCGTAGTCGTAAAAACCCTTTTGAGGGGTCTAGTAAGAATACTTATCGGTCCTAACTTTTATTAACGAGACATTACTGTGTTCGGGTCTTCAAGACCTATGCAATTCTTTACCAGGAGATTAAAATTTTAATACCGGACGACGACGACGATTCAGCGAAGTCAGCACAGGCTGAGACACGCTGGGGTATCTGTCGTCGGGTGGTCCGAGGAAGCAGGTACCCTAAGAGGTCCGTTCTTGTGACCTCACCCAACGGTAAAGGAAGAGGTTACGTACTTTCACTTTTCACTTTCACTTCAACGAGTCAGCACAGGCTGAGAATCGCTGGGGTACCTGACGTCGGGTAGTCCGAGGAGGTAGGTACCCTGAAAGGTCCGTTCTCATGACCTCACCCCACGGTAAATTGTAAAAAAATTTAAAAAAGAATGTCCAAAGGTACTTAGAGAAATAATATCGAACTTAGTATAACTAAAATTCGGTTTTATAAAAGTTCATGATAATAGATAAGAAATATGAATAGTAAAATTACTTACGTATTATAGGATTATCTTCCTACGTAGAATGAAAGAAATGGGTAAAGGGACAACGGTCTGTAAACCCTACCGACAAAATCCATAACGATATACCTCATGAAAGTAGGTATATTGTAAATGATATAAAACTTTTTAAAGGATTCGTATTGAGGGTCTTCACCTTAATTAATCAGTTTTCCATATTTATAAAATAACGTATAAAATATTAACGAAAGGTTCTCTCGAGATTTTAAAAGTCATTTTAAAAGATGTATACTATTATGACCAAGACGGTGTGACTTCGGTTGTAATCCTGAGTCACTTAAAAAATGTTGAAGAAAGAGTTTAACGGAAAGGAACTAGTAAGTGTACTAATTTACACATGAATATTTATAAAAAGGTGAGATAAAAGAAAAAATATAACCTCGTTTCCCTATCTTGACTCCCCCTTTATTATTATTATCACAAAACTTTCACTTTCAGCAAGTCAACACAGACTGAGAAACACTGGGGTACCTGACATATCAGGTCTTAAGAGGTCCGGTCTTATGACCTCACCCATCGGAAAGGTAAGAGGTCCCCTGGAAGGGTTGGATCCCTAGATCGGGTCCAGCGGGTGTAAAGTCCGTCTAAGAAATGGTTGACTCGGTGGTCCCTTCGAGTTCATAAAACCTCACCCATTGGTAAGGGAAGAGGTCCCCTAGAAGGGTTGGGTCCTTAACTTGGGTCCAGAGGACATAACGTCCGACTAAGATGGTACCTTCGGGTGCACGGGTACTTATCGGGTTATCATTACTAGACTTCTAATAGTGGTGATGTCAAGACACGAGGATTTCTAAATATAATCATACACACACACAGACGCACACACACAATCAGTCAACACAGATTGAGACGTTGAGGTACCTGATAAGGGGTGGTCCAAGGAAACAGGTACCTTAAGAGGTCCGTTCTTACGACCTTACCCAACGGTAACAGAAGAGGTCCCCTAGAAGACTTGGGTCCTTAACTTGGACACAGAGGACGTATTGTCCGTCTAAGAAATGTCAGACTCGGTGGTCCCTTCGGAAATATAATCATATGTGTTTTGATTGATTTATTTATTTTCTGAATGGACTCGGTTCCCTTTGGTCTGAACGTCCTGGTTTTCGGGAGTGATGGGACCCCATTCCCACTCCTCCCCCTCCCTTCCCCTCATCCCTTAATGGAAAGTAAAAGATAAAACTTTTATAGTCGTTTTATTTTTTTATACTGTACTGTTTAAAACGTTAGTCTAATATATGTGATACGGTGTGTCTTTTTTTGTTATTTTGGGACTTATAACTATCTATAGTAATCATCTTAAAATTGTCTTATAATAAGATTATAATTATCTTATTATTATTTAAGATTCTTGTGTGACAACAGATAAAATACACCTAGAAAAACTAGATAGAACGTCTGGAAATACATGTATTCATAAGTGTTTTAAAAATTTTTTATAAATAAATAAACCGGCGTGGTCCAGAATCAACACTGTGTGTCCTAGAAACTAGAAGCAACATCGTTCGTCCCTGAAAATGAATACCGTCCGTTTGAAAATCGACACCGTACACCCTATATCAATGTCTGATCTACCGATCCATTAGTCCATGACGAAAATGAAGGTGAAACCCCTTGGTTTTAGAATAAATACCCTTAGTACTGGTGATAAATCTACACCTGAAGTCTATGGAGTGTGATATATATTCTTGTTTCTAAAGGGTTACGTGGTACATCTTTTCCCATTTTTATTTACAGTCTACTTCAGTCTTCTTGGAAGGTAGTAACCCGAACTAGATACTAAATCGAACTAAATCGAATCCTCTCTTTTATTTAAAAACCAAATACATACTTTCAGTCGAGTTCATATTTTGACGACAATACTAATAGGTGAAGTTTAAAAAAAGGTTTATACGTCTGTATAGACTTTACAAAGGGTAGTCGTGGACGTTTCGCTTTTACTTAGAGTATCAGTTGAAAAGTCCCTACCATCAATCTGGAACCCGTAACTTTGACTAATGTGAACCTTCGAAAGATAAACGTCATGTCCAAGTGACATAATGACGAGTTAAGAAAATTTAGTACGAGACTCGTGAAGAGTCACCTAACCTTACCTCCGTACAAAATAAATAAGTAAATCGTTACTACCCTGATAGTCGTACGGTTAAGGTTCGGAGTGATATATACATGGAAGAATCTGTCAAAACAAAACCATAGACACCTAAAGATTAAGAAAGTAATAAAACATTGGGGACTACTAAGAATCGACTGATGGGTCGGTTAAGGACAAGAGATCAAAACTGACTACGGTCTAATGAATCGAGTTTAATGGGACTTGTCTGTACTCACCTGGATCTAAAGTATCGAGTACCCTAGGATCAGGGTCAGGGTCTCACTTCAGTGAGTCAACACAGGCTGAGAAACGTTGGGGTACCTGACATCGGGTGGTCCGAGGAGGTAGGTACCTTAAAAGATCCGTTCTCATGACCTCACCCAACGGTAAAGGAAGAGGTCCCCTAGAAGGACTGGGCCCCTAGCTTGGGCCCAGAGGACGTAACGTCCGTCTGCGAAATGGCAGACTCGGTGGTCCATTAGGGTCAGGGTCTCAAACGGAGTTATCACACTAGAGACTTACTGTTTCAAGGAGAGACTGTAGGAGTTTACGCAGAAGAAGAGGAATAACAGACACATATATCAGGAGTGACTATCTACGACGTTTCTTTTGAAGGACCCTTAAAGACACCGGTAAGATAAACTGACACCATTTTTAATATAAATAATTTAGAAATACGTTAAATCCCTCTCCCTACGTGTTAGATTCTCGAACTTCCTTCCTCGTAAAACTGTTGTCGACTTTCTTTAGTATCAATGAGACATGACCGTTGCCAAAATAACAAGTGTTTAAGATACTTGACGGAAAGGTGGTATCCAATTAACAATATTTTCTGACGCATAGTGATTAAATCAAAGTGACAGAGAGAAGTAAGACTCCACCACTGGAAGGAAGAAAATGGCTCTTTTCTCTTCGTTAGTCTTCTCTTAAATGTGTAGGAGGGTGACGGTTTAGGTGATTGGGGTAATGTAACATGTGTTTGTGTCACGGAGTAAGAAAAAAGGATACAGTGTCGTTGGAAAGACGGAATCAGGTCCTAGGGATGGGTTCCTAAAATTAATCGTAGGGAGAGATGACGTAATAACATACGACTACTCTTACTGGACACTGTTTGTCTTTTTTCTTTGTACGATATTTTACAGAGGTAATTTTTCGTTTGGGAAGAATGTGACCCTTTGGTAGGAGGGGTGAGGAGGTGGGGGCTTCAACAATAGACAACGGTACATTGTTTCAGGGGGTTTTCACCGTAGACTTTTGTTATCCCTAATAGAGTGTCAAGGACGCCTAGTCCTTTAACCCTCGTTTACTCAACCACCAAAATCGAGTCCAAGAGAGTCCTCCGACAGTAGTTCGACAGGCGGTTCCGTTATCAGGGTTTAGAGGACCTCGACTTTTCAAGAGGAAGTACGAATCAGTGGTTCAACGACCAGACGAAGTCAAAGAACACCCGTGAACCTGACTTCAGGAGTCAAAGACTGGTGTGGTGGACCAGGAGAGGTAGCTCAACCTTACCGTCGAACGGAGGGGCCCGTGGTCACAAGTCTCTCTTTCTCTCTCTTGGATGTCGGAACTACATTTAATTAGAGGGTCTTCACTGTGAGGTATTGAAGACGGCGTAAGATAAGAATCTTCACTCAGTGATTTAAGTCGGTCTTGAGGTCCCCTCTCCTAATGTGACCCCACAATCATGGTCCTCATTCCCTTAGTAGCCTCTCGTCAAATCTAGACTAATGGTATGAGGGGATCTATAAGGGTATCAGGAGACGAAGGGAAACATCGAGTTGAGAAGTTTTCTCATCGGATATGAATAATAGAAGTAAAAGAGTGGAGGGTATGGTCAAACCAAAAATGGGGGTAGGTGGGGTAACTTTGTCGAAAGTGGAAGAGTTTAAATCACTAGGTAAAAGTAAGGAAAATAATTCCTAAGTAGTTGTTATAAACCGGGTCAAGTAGTGACAGAAGAAAAACTTTGTCAGAGAAGTGAATTGAAAATCCTAAGAGATCGGTTTCTTAACTACTAAAACTTGACACCACAACCTCTTCTGAGAACTCTCAGGGAACCTGACGCTTCTCTCGGTTGGTCAGGTAAGACTTCCTCTAGTTGGGACCCTAAAGAAACCTTCCTTACTACGATTTCGACTTTGAGGTCATGAAACCGTTGGAGTACGATTCTCAACAGAGTAACTTTTTCTGAGACTACGACCCTCCCTAACCCCTGTCCTCCTCTTCCCCTGCTGACTCCTACTCTACCGACCTACCGTAGTGACTGAGCTACCTGCGCTCAGACTCACTTGAGGCCCTCAACCACTACCTGTCCCTCCGGACCACACGACATTAAGTACCCCAGCGTTTATCAGCCTGTGTTAACTCGCTGACTCGACTTGACTCAGGGAACCAAGAGGACTATGGGATGACCGAAAAGGTACAGTTGGAGGAAACAATCAAAAGGAGAGTAGAAAATAGGTTAGAGATTTAGGATAGAGTAGAACCCTTCCTTTAGGTTTTTTTGTCCCATATTTACATATGCATATCGACTACGTGAAACGATATGTCATTTTTGATTGTGTTGTAACGTTTCGTTGATATGAGGTTATTTTTAATTAAAATTTTTAAGAGAGAGTAGAATCTGGAAGGGTCCACCACGATTACCATTTCTTGGGTGATCGGTTACGTTCTCTGTGTTTTCTGTGTCCAAACTAGGGACCCACCCCTTCTAGGGGACCTCCTCCTGTACAGTTGGGTGAGGTCATAAGAACGGATCTCTTAGAGTACCTGTCTCTTCGGACACCCGATGTCGGGTATCCCACTGTTTCTCAACCTGTGCTGACTTCGTTGAATCGTGTGTGTGTACGTAGTGTAGATCTAAAGTAGGTCTAAATGTAGAGTATTCGTAGATTTAGAATTTTACAGGGTTTGTTTTGGGAACTAAAGGAGGGTGTTTTAATTATAGGGGTCACAAAGGGTAGAATAACTTCTCGTACAGGTAGTCGGTCTAACGTATTCATTTCTAGAATTCACGAAAGTACCGAAAAGAGGAAGAGAAATCTGGGTCTTAGTTACAAAGTCGTTCAAGTCACATGAGGTGGAAGTTTATGTGGGTTTGAGTTGGGGACGAGAATGTTAATCGTAAAACCCCGTTGAGTGGTTTTGAGCTCTACTTGGATTTCTGCATAGATTTCCCTACAAATATCGACATGTAAAGCTTACGGATAGAGAAATACCTACAAAAGATAGACCACTATGTATCCAGAGGACCACAGAAAACAAGAAACAGGTGTGAAAGGAAATCGAGAACTCGTATGACTTCTGTCAACTAAAGTTGAGACGGACTCACGTCATTGATACAAAGAAGTCCCTATCAAAGGTAACTGCTGAAGAGAACGGCAAACACCCGATATGGAAAACGAAAAAACGTACCGAGTGTAAAGAAAACAAGTTTTAACCCGTAAAATGTATTATATTGCACAATTTCGACCTTTAGTTTCAGGGGGAGGAAAAGGAATCCCCAACGAGAAAGACGATGACAACAAACGACCAAATCAGTGGAAGGCTTTGATTAAGAGATTTCAGACACGCATAACATTCCTTTAGTAAATAACACACACTAGTGAGATGAGTCAATCTCTCAGACTACCAACCTGATTACCAACCTGTTTCTAAAGGATTTACGAACCTTGTTTCAAAGGGTCACAAACGACTTCCCGAGACAAGAGTACAAACCCGTACGGTAGGTGTGAATTTATGTATGACCCAACCGGGTCTTCAAGTAAACCTAAAAAGGAATTCTACGCTGTCTTTGTAGACTTGGTTGAAAGACCGGTCGAGCTAGTAAAGGTTGAGAAAATAAAAGAAGAAAGTTTCTGGCATTCAAGTCGAGTTCCACTCTCGAATCCTGGAAGAGTCCAGAAGGAATTTATAAGTGTTTCGGGACCCCTACGTGTGTGGGGATATGCACACGAATTAGAAGGTCTAAAGGTCTTTAGTCTCGAAAGGTTTCGTGAGATACATGTTGTGTACAGGTTCTGAAGGAAAATTCGTAAAAATAATCGAAGACCAAACGGGGTCGATAAATAGATGCAGGAGTTTGTCGACATCAAAATTTGTTGACGACGTTAACAAAAACAGTTTCTGGAAGTTCTTTTTCCATCGCGACCCAAGTAAAACTCAGTCCAACCTATTTCTATTCGAAACCCTTACAATAGATGATCCCTCGGTGGTCCATTTCATAACACTTACCGGAAAGTGTCTCCAGGTCACGGTAGGACAGGGGATGTCACCGACGGTCCGAACAAGTCGAAGACATCTCGTCCCTTTCCCTCGAACACTTTTCCCCTTTAACTTTACGACATTTCGAGGAACAGGAATGGTTCTGAGTTGATAAAAAGAACTTATCAACGAGGGTCTAACAAGACTCGGAAACCAATTAAAAGTCTCAAGACTTTGTCAACTAAGACAGTTACTGTTAGAAAAGCAACTAAAGTACCTCCTCTCCCAAATGCTTCAAAGAATAAGGTAGTAAGGATGACTACAGTGAATTAACGATAATAAAACTGATCTTGTAAGGAAGAGACTTTGAAACGTAACAACCGATGGAGTCAAATCGGTCCAGAATAAGATCTAACACAATAAGCACTACAGATAAATTCCTTTCGATTCTTTTACATTTTCATGAATGAGTATACCTTTTCATTCGTCGTTTTGAATCGGGTAATAAGTAAATAAATACAAACCGATACGATCCAGAAACAACGACGGGTGTCCGAAAGAGATCAACGCCACTCGTCCTCGATGAAAGATCAACACCACACGTCCGGAGAGAACAACTTCGTGGTCGAGATCCCACACACCCGAAATCATCAACGTCGCGTGTCCGAATCAACGAGGTACCACAATATCGGTTTGCGAGATGTTTTTTTTGAGTGAGTCTTCCTGTTACACCTATCACCTCACGTCAAATAAAGTGGTCGTCCAGGCTCCGTCTCAAAGGAGAAATCGGTCCCTGGGGCTGGCTGAGAATACTTTTAGAATATATGGAATTCACATGACGAGTTCGGGTGTAGAAGTTTAAGGAATTTGGATCGGACCTTTCACAATTTCCCTCTATGTTAGTCTAATGTCGGTACTAAGTATTAGTCTTCCCAGTCGACCAATATATAACATCGGATGTGGTTACCCACGGTATTTCTACTGTTTCCACTAACTGATGTATCCCCTAATAATGTAAGAAAAACCGCTACCCTTTAGAACCATACCTTAGATCCCGTCAGGCCCTCCCGTCAAGTCGACATCCATACAATAGGGGTACCGATGGTCCGTGTACCAGGTTTCAAGTGACTTTCACGTTCTACCTCAAAGGAAGAAAAAGTTCTACCTCAGTCGAGTCGGACAAGGAAAGGAGGGAGTTACCATGTACCTTAGAAGGGTCTGGTCCCTAGCTTGGACACAGGGGACGTAACCGTCCACCTAAGACTTGATGATCCGGTGGTCCCTTCGGGGATGGGGTAATAAATACCGAGATTAAGGATCCTTTTAAAAGTTCGATATTATGAATCCCACTTTTGTTCGTACACCAATTTTACATTATGTCTCATAAATAGGTGGCAGGTACACGAAAGACTTCTAACGTTCAAGAAGAACGAGGTTTAATTTGTCTTGGTTGACGTTATCGGGACCTAACTTATATGTGTGAGCATTTCAGACATCGAGGGGTCAGTGACCAGTTTTGTTATTTCGAGTGTAAGAATAGAACGTTTTTATGTTAGTGATATCGGAGAGTGATTACTAAACGGGTAACGTCAAGGAGAGGAAAGATTATAAAATAAGGACAAGTAAAAGGACGGAGTAAGGAGAGATGAAAAGTAATTGAAAGTCAAGAAAGTTCAGGAAGGAGTAAAAGGAGACAATGAGTTTTGTCTAGTCGAAAATAAAAAGAATTGTTAAATAGTCAAAAAAAGAGACAAAATAAAGGTACAATTAATATTACAGTGAACTTTTATTACTAAATGAGTAGGGAAGAAAGTTGTGTATAAATAAGTCATGGATGAGACCCGGTCTGTAACAAGAAGTGTGACCCCTATACAGGGGTCGATGTTTTGTTCTGTCTGCTATTGAGATGGGAGTATCGTCTTTTTTCTATTACTAGCTTGGTTTGGAAGATATTATATAGTCCACCGCTATTCACAATACTTCTTTTTAGTCGTCCCTTTCTCCTATAACTCATGACTGTCATTTCTCTCTAACGTTAAAATTCATGCCACCAAGTCTTTCCTGTGAGACTATTTCACTGAAACTCTTCTCTGAACTTTCTTCCATCTCTCAGCCGGCACGTTTCTAGAACTAGACCCATTTGTCACAAGGTCTATCCTGTCGTACACTTTTCACGTCGAGATTTAGTCTTTACTCAGACTTTTCATTCCTCCGGTCACATGGACCTCGTCTCACTCGTTCTCCCTCTCTTAATCCTCTACTCTAGTCTCTTCATCTTTCCTACCGTCTTGCACATCTTGGAACATCTGGAAACCGAAAATGGTTTCATAAATTGTCTAAAGTCTTCAGTATGTAGGGTAAGACCCCTGATAAGTAAATGAAAATTCATAAATAAACAAACCTTTTATGGGACTACGACCCTTTTTAAGTCCCGTCCTCCTCTTTCCCCGCTGTCTCCTACTCTACCGACCTACCGTAGTGACTGAGTTACCTGTACGTAAACTGGTTCGAGGACTTCTACCTCTTCCTGTCCCTTCGGACCTCAGGTACCCCAGTGTTTCACAGTCTGTGCTGACTCGTTGACTTGTTGACGTTTTTAAATAAATAAACGGTATCAACACCGTGTGTGCTAGAAAATCCACATTGTGATCCCGAAGGGACCGTCGAGTCTACCAATTCACAGACGGACGTTATGTCCTCTGGACCCAAACTAAAGACCAAGCCTTTCTGAGGGGACCTCTTTCTTTACCGTTGGGTGAGGTCACAAGAACGTACCTTTTAGGGTACCTGTCTCCTCTGACCATCCGATGTCAGGTACCCCAGTGTTTCCGAGTCTACGTTGACTCACTGAAATGAAAGATATAAAGAAAGACACCTCAGATCAAAGGAATGGACCTCTCCCGCTACCGTGGGGTGAGGTCACGAGAACGGACCTCTTAGGGTACCTACCTCCTCGGACTACCCGACGTCAGGTACCCCAACGGTCCTCAGCCTGTGCTGACTCGTTGAAGTGAAAGTGAAAAGTGAAAGTACGTAACCTCTTCCTTCACCGTTGGGTGAGGTCACAAGAACGGACCTCTTAGGGTCCCTACCCCCTCGGACCACCCGACGGCAGAGACCCTAGCGGGTCTCAGCCTGTGCTGACTTCGCTGAATCGTCGTCGTCGTCGTCGTCGTCAAAGGAATGGTCCCTACCTTGAGACCGGGGGATGAAACCCTCAGACCTCAGAATCGGTGACCTGATGGTCCCTTCGGGTCCCCGATAAATAAAACTACATATAATGAAACCGACTACTTGTCTTTCCTATAAAAACAGTAAAAATTTTACATACGGTTTCGACTCTTTGCAATAGACATTATACGAGTCAGTACAGACTGAGAAACGCTGTGATACCTGACATCGGACGGTCCGAGGAGACAGATACTCTCAGAGGTCCGTTCTTATGACCTCACCTAACGGTAAGAGAAGAGGCCTCCTAGAAGGGCCGGGTCTCTAGTTTGGGTGTAGAGGACGAAACGTCCGTCTAAGAAATGGTAAACTCGATGTCCCTTCTACTGTTATTATTGAATAGACTGAACTATTATAAACTGAATTTTGTAATGGAAGTTTTGTTCCAGACTCTAAAGGATTTTAGGTAAGATATTTACACCTTATGGTAGTGACAATGTACTTTTTTCCCTGACGACACCAGTTTATTTAAACCCCTCCATACCCAAATTTTAAAACGGTGTGTTTAAGAGTTTTAAATTTTTATATAGTTTACACGAAATGACTTGGTGGTTTTGTCTGTGTATGGACGTCGTAAAACATTTTAAGAAACTAGTTTGTTTGTTTGGGTTTTGTTTGGAAAAGAACCTTGAACCTCTTAAAGAACTTTGAACGACTTCGTTTTTTATAAAACCTTTCGAAAGAAGGTTGGTACGAGACTATAAAAGGTAATTGGAATCTACAGACTCCGGTTAGACTAAAAAGAAGGAGACGTTTAAGTGAAAGGGGGGTATCAACAAAAGAGCTAGTATTTCTATTTTTCAAAACGGATTAAAAAGAGGTATAGAAATAATTAAAAAGAATCTTTTAAAAGAGTCACACGTCTAGATCTAGAAAGGAAGAAGTCTTTATAAAAGGAAGAATATAGAACGACTAAAACCAAAGAGTAGAACAAGACCAAGGAACATGTTCTCGTACTTACCAGACGTAAACGGACTGGGGAGTATGGGTGGGAAGGACAGGAAAAATATTAGTAGAAAAAGTGACCGTCTTGGAGTTGTAGTAACATCACAAGACTAGAAACAGGGAAGAAGATTTCTAAAATTAAAGAAAACCACTTAATATTGAAAGGAATATACAAAGGTAATAAGATTTAAGAAAACTAAAAAAAAGTAAGAGAATCGGTTTCTGAAAGACATTGAAAGGAAAAGTATGAGAGTCTAAATTAAAGAATAAAATATGAGAGGTAAAGATTATTATGGGTAATTTTTACAATGGATTTTAAATAAAAAGAAAAGAAGGTATTTAATAAAAATTTTCGTACAGGAAAGAGAACTTTCTCCTCTCCAGCAGGTACTAGTGATAACGGGGTAAAGGTTTCACACTGGCTGTGTCACTGTACTGTAAGGTTTCTTTAAGTATTATAGGAAATGGAACGGAAGGAAGGGTCTGAAGGAACGTCGACTCATTCCAGTACACTGTGTCAGAGGTCGGTTACTTTATGTTCGTTTTCACCCCTCCCTCTCCTTATTCCGGATGACTTTTGAAAAATATACCTCGTATGATTCAACCGTACTGGGTAACCGTGAAACATAGAAGGACGGACTTTAAACCTACACTCCGAACCTCTAGTTTATCGGTGGAACCTCGGTCCTCCCCCTTTCAGGGTGTGATTCAGGATGTGATTCTTCTGTCTTTTTCGAGTCTAAAACTACTGTAGGGACTCATGGAGTGACTTTATTTGAGTAGAAAAATCTGTGACGAACAGACAAAAGAGTATGTGTGTCACTTTACACTCACCTAAAAGGAAATCGTGTAAATGAAAAATGGTCAAACGATAAGTTCTTCCGTCCGACTATATACAAATTTTTTAACACACCACCTCCTCACACCTCTTCCTCAACCACGAAACCGTTCAGGGTCTTTTCTCTAAAAGTAGAGAGACACTATAGAGGGAAGAGAAACCATTTCGGTAACTCGTTACCCTGTCGAAATATATGAATCTATAGAGAATTGGATCGGAGATAAAGTCAAGAAACTACCGAAACAGACCGGAAGAAGGGTCCCGACAACAGTCTTTACATCGGTAGACATGTCGACCGATAGATAGACAAGGACCATCGAGACACGGAGGGTCTCGAAAGGGCCCATAAACAGACAACTATAAGATCGAGAAACAACCGTTTCCCTCGGCTTCCTCCGAACAAAGAGTAGACGGGATTCAAAGAAAGGACGGACGTCGGGAACGGAAATGTTTACTTCACTAACAACACTATGTCTCGTCTTGGGATACCCCGAGGACCCGGGCCTTCAGAAAGACAGGTTGAGCACGTGTGAGGAGGGGAGGGTAAAGAACTAATGTCCTTTATCCAAAGTAAGTCGAAGATATCGAGAGGGACTCTCAAGGGTACCCGTCCAAGTTTATCAACAATTAATCCCTTTTAGGTGAGTGTAAACAGATACACATACTCTTTTGTCTGATCGTCACAGATTTTTCTGCTCAAATAAAGTCACTACATGAGTCCCTATAGTAGTTTTAGACTCGAAAAAGATAGAAGAATAACACTGAAAGGGAGAGGACCAACGTTCCACCGATAAACTAGAGGTTGGGAGTATAGGTATAAAGTCCGTCCTTCTATGTTTCACAGTTACCCAGTATTGTTTTACACCAGGTGACCTCTTCCCTTACCGTTTGGTGAAGTCATAAGAATATCGGAACTCTTGGGGTACTTGTCATACTTTTCCGTTTTTCTATCCTGTGTCTTTCTCCTTGAGGGGACCAGCCATCCACGGGTTATACGATGACCTCTAGTCACCTCTTTATTGAGGTCTTTCTTACTTTTCTGCCTCGGTTTCGTTTTTGTTGTGGGTCAACACCTACACTGACCACTACCTTCGTTCCAGGTTACGACATTTCTCGTTATGACGTATCGTTGGACCTTACAATCCAGGTCGTTTAATCTTCACCAGGTTGTTCTCTACCGTTCTCACTTGCAGTTGTAAGATCCTTAGTCGTTTGATTTTACCTGACCTTACCCACTCAAATTGAGTCTACTGACAATATAAATGATGACACCCGTTCTTAGGGAATCTTCTTTACCTCATCGGTAGTATGAGTTGTTTTCTCAGGTTTTACGTCATGAACCTACGTTAGAGTTTTTATTGTCTTACTAGAGACAAACAAAGGTTCCGTTTCGTGAGTTATAGTATCATTAGGTTCAGATACTGGGCTGATCACTACGACTTCTTCGACTTCAACTTACCACGATACTTCTGAATGTTCTGGAAGATCTTAATTGTGGGTTTTTTTCTAAAGGAAAAGTAATATCTCTTGACCTAACGTTTTCATCCTTCCGTTCTTTTTGGACCTCACTGTCCGTTTAAACCGGAACCTCATGTCTTGCTTCGTCCAGTTTTCAATTATCTCAAAACGGTTCTGTTACGTGACCAGTATCGTTTGTGGGAGAAGGTTGTTGTGTTCTCTTCTGAGATGTGTACCTGTAGTGTGGTTTCAGTCTAACTAATATAAGAAACGTCGGTTTTCACCTCTTCGAGATATGTCAGTCGTTTTTGTTCTGGCCCTCGACTGACACCGAGTCTAGTACTTGAGAAACAACGGTTTAAGTCTGAATTTAACTTCTTTCATCCCCTTTGGTGATCTGGTAAGTCCATACTAGATTTAGTTTAGGGAATACTAATATGTCACCTTCACTCTTTATCTAAATTCCCTGATCTAGACTATCTGTCTTACGGACTACTTGATACCCGCCTTCAAGTACTGTAACATATCCTCTGTCCCTAATTCTGGTAGGGGTTCTTTTTCTTTACGTTTCTTCACTTTACCGACAGACCCCTCCGGAATGTTTATCGACACTTTTCTTCTCTTCACTTTTCCTTTCTTTATGGGTAAACTTACGTCTCAAGGTTTCTTATCGTTCCTCTCTATTCTTTCGGAATCACTAGTCACGTTTCTCTATCTCCTTTTGTTATCTTACCCTTTCTTATCTCTAGAAAAGTTCTCTTAATCTGTATGGTTCTCTTCCAAAGTACGTTTCTACCCGAGCTATTTCCTGTCTTTACAATACCTGTACTGTCTTTGTCTTCTATAATTCTTCTCCACCGTTCTTATGTGTCTTCTTGATATGTTTTTTCTAGAAGTACTGGGTATATTACTGCCACCACACTAGTGAGTGGACCTCGGTCTGTAGGACCTTACACTTCAGTTCACCCGGAATCCTTCGTAGTGATGTTTGTTTCGATCACCTCCACTACCTTAAAGTCGACTCGATAAAGTTTAGGATTTTCTACTACGACACTTTCACGATATGAGTCATACGGTCGTTTAAACCTTTTGAGTCGTCAGCGGTGTCCTGAGTTTTTCTAGTGAAAAGTAAGGTGAGGGTTTCTTTCCATTACGGTTTCTTACAAGTTTGATGGCGTGTCAACGTGAGTAGAGTGTGCGATCACTTCATTACGAGTTTTAAGAGGTTCAGTCCGAAGTCGTTATGTACTTGACACTTTAAGGTCTACAAGTTCGACCAAAATCTTTTCCGTCTCCTTGGTCTCTAGTTTAACGGTTGTAGGCGACCTAGTAGTTTTTTCGTTCTCTCAAGGTCTTTTTGTAGATAAAGACGAAATAACTGATACGGTTTCGGAAACTGACACACCTAGTGTTATTTGACACCTTTTAAGACTTTCTCTACCCTTATGGTCTGGTGGACTGGACGGAGAATCCTTTGGATATACGTCCAGTCCTTCATTGTCAATCTTGACCTGTACCTTGTTGTCTGACCAAGGTTTATCCTTTTCCTCATACAGTTCCGACATATAACAGTGGGACAAATAAATTGAAGATACGTCTGATGTAGTACTCTTTGCGACCTTACCTTCTTTGTGTTCGACCTTAGTTCTAGGGACCCTCTTTATAGTTCT
Organism: Capra ibex; assembly: GCA_006410555.1. Classification (NCBI taxonomy): domain Eukaryota; kingdom Metazoa; phylum Chordata; class Mammalia; order Artiodactyla; family Bovidae; genus Capra; species Capra ibex. The sequence continues at coordinate 7,382,727 of SJYO01029184.1, read as the reverse complement.
CGGAGTCTATACGTCTACTGTGGTGGAAATACCGTCTTTCGTTTCTTCTTGATTTTTCGGAGAACTACTTTCACTTTCTCCTCTCACTTTTTGAACCGAATTTCGAGTTGTAAGTCTTTTGCTTCTAGTACCGTAGACCAGGGTAGTGAAGTACCCTTTATCTACCCCCTTTGTCACCTTTGTCACAGTCTGAAATAAAAAAACACGAGGTTTTAGTGACGTCTACCACTCACGTCGGTACTTTAATTTTCTACCAATGAGGAACCTTCTTTTCAATACTGGTTGGATCTATCGTATAATTTTTCGTCTCAGTAATGAAACGGTTGTTTCCAGGTAGAACAGTTCCGATACCAAAAAGGTCATCAGCATACATACACTCTCAACCTGACACTTCTTTCGATCGTGGCTTCTTAACTACGAAAACTTGACACAACAACCTCTTCTAAGAACTCTCAGCGACATTATGTTTCTCTAGTTTGGTCAGTTAGGATTCCCTTTAGACAGGACTTATAAGTAACCTTCCTGACTACAACTTCGACTTTGAGGGTATGAAACCGGTGGACTACACTTTTTGACTGAGTAACCTTTTCTGGTACTACGACCCTTTCTAATTTCCGCCGTCCTCTTCCCCTGCTGTCGCCTACTCTACTGACCTACAGTAGTGACTGAGTTACCTGACCTCAAACTCATTTGAGGCCCTCAACAACTACCTGTCCCTTCGGACCTCACGACGTCAGGTACCCTGACGTTTCTCAACCTGTACTGACCCGCTGACTTGACTTGACTTGACTTGACTTGACTCCATTCCCTCCCCTACGTCTCTATTCCCTCCTTATCAGTTCCTTGTTATCACGTCAGAGCTCCGTCACAGGACCAAGGGGAAGTTCGAAAAGACGTCTATGACTTTAGGAGTGGTGTACCCTTTTTAATCACTATATTACGGGTCCTCATAAATCTGGGGTCTGACCAACCTTGATCTTCAACTGCTACGATGATAAGTAAATAGAGTGGTGGTTGTTTAGTCTTATTACAGGGACTCGACTAGTACACGAGAAACTTACTAATGATATTTTGATGGGGGAGGTCCAGCCCTGTGTGTCAAAACTCCCGTAATCGGACGACACCAGGGGAAACGGACCGTTTCGTTATTTCGACAAGAAAGGATGAAGTAGGTTTTGAGAACAGAGTCGCTAAATTAAACTACGACCCCATGTCTCCGGTCCAATCGAAGTCAACAACGGAAAAACTACCGGAGAGGTACCCTGGTATTAAGAGACTACGGTAAAGGTTTTTCTCTATTCTGACCGTAACCGTGAAAAGAAGTTGTAAATCTTATTTTAAACAAGAATTATAAATCTTTTTTAAAGAATTTGCAAGTCTATCCATTTATTGTGGGAATGGACCAAAGGTTTCTCCTTTATCTAGGGGACGGTAGGAAAATTGAGAAAACGAATAAGGTATCCACCTATAAACCCAAAATCAGTTCAGGGTAGAATGTGCCCCAAAGGGTCCACCACGGTCACCATTTCTTGGGTGGACGGTTACGTCGTCTACGTTCTCTCCGTCCAAATTAGGGACCTAAACCCCTTCTAGGGGACTTTTTCCTTTGTTTTTGGGTGAGGTCATAAGAACGGACCCTTTAAGGTACCTGTCTCCTCGGACCGTCCGATGTGAAGTACCCCAGTGTTTCTCAGTCTGTGTTCACTCGTACGTACGTGTGTACAATGTGTCTCAAGGACTTCAAGTGAACCTTGAATACTTGTGTGTATTTGTAAGTCTTCCCTTTAATTTAAAGAGTCAAGGTTTATGTCTACATGACGTACGTTGTACTGAAAACGGTGGCTTAGATTGACTAACGGGTTCAGGTTAGTCACTCCATGTCAGACTTCACGTGATCAGACCCTCGTCCTCCCAGTGAATACTTCAGACACTGGTTTCAGCTCCCTAAATTTAAAAGTTAAAGAGGTAAAGGAGTAGACATTTTTATTTACAAACCTAATCTCACTTCACGAGTTGGTTTAATGTGTAATCTTACCATTTGATAGGTTATAGACATGACACTTCGAGTCCTTATTCGTTTATCCTCTGTCCTGTCTTCTCCCGTACAAAAGTTTTATACTTTGTCGTCTAGGATTTGACTCCAAGGACGACAAAGACTGTAAGACGATGTAGACACAATATATATATATATGTGTGTGTGTGTTCATGTACATAAAAATGTGTGTCCATGTACATAAAAATGTGTGTCCATGTATCACCAATAAATAAAAATTAAACCACTAAAAATATCAAAGTCTTTCAAATACTGAAAGATATTAAAAGATGGCTCTTTTAATATAAAGATTCAGAGTTTAAAAGATCGTATATAATGTATAAAATATTAATTTCTTTCTTTTACTATTAGGAAAAGGGTATTACTGTATGAGTAAACCCATTCTTCAACAGGTTGTCTCTGATTATCTGTTTTATACGGGGACAGTCACAGGTTTTTCCCACTATATCGTCGTCGTTGTTATTATTACTGTTTTTTGTAATTCGACAATAAACTCGGGATGAAAAACAAAAAGTAGAGATAAAAGTACAATACATTATATCACTTGTAAAGAATAAATGGTACATGGTCCGGGACAAGATGCGAGAAATTAAATTTAAAACATTCTTTAGATATTCTTTCCGTGATAATACTAGGGATAAATTATATCTTTCTTTAGGTCCCTATTCCTCAAGATGTAGTAGTCTTATTGTGGGGTCGTGTACTTTATCGTCTCACCTTGGTTTCTTGAGACGTTTCCACTTCAGGTAAAAAGACCGTCTCGTAAATCCTTCACGACAGACAGAAACAAGAGATCTCCACACCCAGAGTTAACGTAACTGGACTGTATACGATACCTTGTATACTTTGTATAAAACAATGATTATGATTAAGTTACTGGTTTCAAACGATTAATACAGGAAAAACAAAATAAAAATAAAAAACGGTGAGGTACGCCGAACACCCTAGAATCAAGGGACTGGTATCTAACTTGGACTCGGGAACCGTCACTTTCGTGTCTCAGTATCGGTGACCTGGTGGTCCTTTAAGGGTTAACACATGAAATTTCAAATTTTTTTTACATGTTGAATCACCAAAAGTAGTATAAATGTTTAATATGCTTGTCGTGGTACCTAAGGTCTTATAAAGTCGTGAAGTCTTCCTTTGGGGTATGAGTAATATTAAGAAAGGAATTAGAAGGAAAAGGGGTCGTGTACCGTTGTTGATTAACTGAAAGACAGAGATAGTTAAACGAATGAGACCTGTAAAGTATATTTACTTAAGTATGTTTGTACACAGGAAAACACAGAAGGAAGAAAGTGAATCGTATTACAAAGTTCCAAGCAAGTACAACATCTATACAGACATGAATCGAGGAAAATACTGACCTATTATAAGGTAACATATTTATATGGTGTAAAACAAATAGCTTAGTAGCCAACCACCTTGTAAACCCAATAAAGGTAAAAAATCAATAACACTTATTACGATGACACTTATAAGTACATATTTAAAAACACTCGATGATACATGTTTTATCTATTGGATATTCCTGGATGACATATCGTGTTCCTTGATATAAGTTATAGAATATTATTGGATATTACCTTTTTTTAGACTTTTTCTTATATATATACATATACATATTTTGACTTAGTGAGATGACATGTTAACTTTGTATTTAGGTGATATGAAGTTATTTTTTCAAGAATATAGATATGGATCCTTACCTTAACGACACAGTATACCATTGAGATACAAATCAAAAGACTCCTTAACAGTCTGCAAAAAGGTTTTACCGACATGGTGAAATGTAAAGGTGGTGACCACATATTTCTAAGGTCAAAGTAGTATAAGAGTGATTATACAAAAAAAAAATTTAAGGGTAAAATGACCCACACAAATGTCGTTAAAGTAACACCAACCCTAAACTTAATAGATTTACTGATTGTTACAACTCGTAGTAAAATACATGAATAACCGGTAAAAATACATCAGAAGTCTCTTTACTGATAAGTTTAGTGTTTTGGTAAAAGTTCACCCGATAACAGAAAAATAACAGTTCAACATTCTCAATAAATACACCAGACCAATTAAAGGTCTCAAGAGTTTTCCGACTAAATTTCAAAAACGGTCACAAAAGTATCGAAAATACTTCCTTTTATAAAAGTATCCAGGACTGATGGTAAGGGTTTCCAGAAGGGATTAATATATGAAAATTATTAGTTAGTGACTTTCTATTAAACCTTTGACATAAAGACGGTTCCCTAAGTATGAATCCCATGTATTGTTTGAGTATTTTGACACCGTTTTAAAATTTTTAGATTCTCTTTTATCTATTTTCAATACTAGTCTTTAAAGTGTTTTTTCCTTTTAATTTTGTACTTTTTTTACAAGTTATAGTAATCGGTGAACCTTTTACGTTAATTTTAGTACCACTATATACTGTACGTAGATAGTCTAACTGATTTTATTTTGTCTTATAACTGTTAACGACCACTTCTACATCTCTCAAACCTAGTGATATACAAGTACCACCTTAGATACTACTATATCGGTTTACATCTTTCGTTAAACAGTCAAAGAATGTTTTGGTTAATAATGTACTAGGTCGTTAATATGAGCACACGTAAATAGGGTGTCTTTATTTTTGATTAAACATATACTTACAAGTATTGTTGAAATAAACATTATCGACTTTTGACCTTCGTTGTGTTTACATCAAGTTGTTCAACTATTAATCTACTTGACACCATGTAGGTGTGGTTCCTTATGATACGTTGTTATTTTTCCCTATGTGAGAACTATGTACATTGTTGTACCTAGTTAGAGTTCCCTTAAAAGAACTCACCCTTTTTGTTTAGAGTTTCACAACATAATACATACTACCATAAATATATTGTAAGAAGTTTATTGTTTTAATATCTGTACCTCTTGTCTAATCACCAATGATCGAAAATACCTACCCTTTCTACTCTCCCTTTACCTACATTGATATTTTCTTGTTATACACCCTAGAATCGTCACTACTTTGTCGAGGTATAGTACTAGTAACACCATCAATGTATTTGGGTATGTACACTATTTTAATGTCCCTGGGAGTGTGTGTAACATTTTGACTACTTTAGACTTATTTGAGGCATTTGACATGGTCACAGTTAAAGGAACAAACCTATAGGATCCCATCAAGGGAAATCCTCTTCATCCATTTCTCTTGTGTTTCAAGAGACATGAGAAACGTAGAAGGTACTTAGATAGTATTAAAGTTCTGTTTTTATAATTCTTCAGTCAGTCTCTCCTGAACACGAATCAGGATGTCAACAATACAACGTGAGTGGATGTAAAACTATCGAAAGGAGTTCACTTCTCTTCTCCACTCCTCAGTTTCGATCATTAGACCTTTAACTTTGCTTAGTGTTATCTAGGTGAACTCACTTACAGTACCGTCTTTTCTTTCCGAGTCTTTGTGGTAGAAGACCCTAGTCACTCATTTCATGTTCCTATTACGTTATTACCTCCTCTCAATACTCTCATATCCAAACGAATAAATACACACAAACAACAATTTTAAAATGGGACACTTAAAAAATTATCACCTAAAGTTTTACTGTCAGAGAGTTGGAGTGATTGCAATCAAAATCCAAATCCCGTAAAAGAGTGATATGAATATAAAATATGACGTTCTTGTTAAGACCAAGAATCTTTTACATTTTAGGAACTATACCAGAGTGTGATCGTTACGGTCCCTTCTTTTCCGTTACTCACAAGGAATTTTTTGGGATGTCGGGTTCCCTGACTTTACTGAGATCAAAGGATTAACCACCGTCTTTGAGATAAACGATACTACAACGATTGAATCGTCTTACACCAGGAACCTGTGAAACATTTCTAATATGGATCGTAAGGTCAGTTATCCCATCAAATAAACATCTACAGGATAGAAGGAGAAATCTAACATAATAAAGGGTCCTGTTCCTAGCTTAAATAAAGTAGGAGTATAAGACTCATGTATGTGTTCCGGACCTGGAATCATTCTTGAGTTACGTAAAAACTATTTACTTATTCACACTATCTACTCCATAGTACGAACATTTTACACATAAAACCCCAGGGGTCTGAACTATCATTCCCATCGTATGAAGTAAGAGAACTGGTAAAGACATTCAAAATGAAAGTTCAAAACCCCAGGTTTATACCAGGTCACTATGTTATCAAGATCTATGTCCCGGGTGAATTACAAGCTTATCTGACCTTCAAAGGATACAAGATATAAAACTCCCTTCCTGAAGTGTGGGTGTGTGGGTCTTCCGGAAATAGAATCAGGTAAAACCGACGATATTGTTTTTATGGTGTCCGACCCACCAAATATTTGTGTCCTTAAATAAAGACCCCCGACTTTCAGACTCTCAGTCTGACGGTCGTGACTGCCCACTCCCGGGAGAGGGTCCCATGTCTGAAGAACAACACAGGAGGGTACCTCCTTCCCCACTACCTAGGGACAGTGAAGATATTTTGTGATTAGAATGAGTTATCCGTAGGTAGAAGTACTGGATTCGGGGAAGGTTTCCGGAGTGGATTAGCGTAATGTAACTCTTAATTCTAAAGTTATATACTTTAAACCCTCCCTGTGTAAGTCTGGTATCACCGGAAGTTATACTAGAATCTGCTTCCCATTGACCTCATTGGAAGTTGTAACTAAGACTTGGGGTGCAAAAGGTTTACTTTTTGACCCCTCTCCTCTTCACTGAGTAGGATGGAGTGGTTCGTCCACTCACTCTACCGATCTTACCCTCACGGATACAGGGTTTAGATTATTTTACTTTTGGTGTGAGTCGAAGAAAGATGTTACTATCCGTCAAGAAATCCTTTGTTACTCAACCTTACTAGACCTCGGATCTGACTCCCTACATCACCCTCTAATCAGTACATATTTTATACTTTTCTTCACAGTCATAAAGGATTACATGTAAAACTTTTATGGAAGGAACAGTAATCTTGTTTTCTTGTTTGCGGATTTCACACGAGGGATGTCTTCACAGACCCTTGTGTTAGCTCTCGTAAGGACAGATCGTAGCAACCAGTCCAACGCCTCCTGGACTCCAAAACTACTTGATGTATCGGTTACGACTCATCGTTCACGATCTTGTTACTTCATTAGATTCCCCCGAGAGTCTCGAAATAAGTAGTTATCTACGTTCTTATAAAATTTTTCACTCTATCAATTTATTAACTTAAAATACGGTTTTACTAATAACTTTTCACTTTTGTAAATGACACCGTACCACTGATTCATTACAAAAAAAGGAAGACTGGACTCTTTTTAAAAATGTCGATGTGACCTTTCCGACCTAAAATACATCAATCTTTTTATAACAACTTTCCGAGTTTATCCGACTAAGTACAGTTACATACCACTTTTTGGTGGTGTTATAACATTTCATTAATCGGAGGTTAATTTTATTTATTTAATTAAAAAATTTTTCTTTCCGAGTTTATTCATGGTCTATCGTATAAATAAATATTTCTGACGATCCTCTCCTTCACTCTCTCAGCCTCCTTCGGGGGACGTCCTCCCGTACCGTTGGGTGAGGTCATAAGAACGGACCTCTTAGGGTACCTGTGTCCTCGGACCACTCTCCCCCATCCCCCCCGATGTCAGGTGTCCCAATGTTTCTCAGTCTGTGTTGACTCCACTGACTTGTACGTATGTGTACACCTTCTCGGAGGTTCCTGGTTTACGTCTCCAAACTTTAACTAGTCTGTAATAGTTTATTCCTTTGTTATACCGGGTTTCCTAAAAATCCTTCAAATAGATTGACCCTATACTTCACCTCCATCACCCTCTGTTATCGTAATTAAGTCCACCTTACAAGGTCTCTTCCACCGAGACTCTTACCAAAGTTTTTTTTTGTTTTATCTTTTCTTTTTATTTATTTATAAACGTTGGTACTCACTAATCGGTACCCTCTACTTCTCTGTTAAGTTTCTGGAACATAAAGACTCGAACTTCGACCATTCTCACTAGTATGAAGAGTAAACCCGGTCGAACCCCCTTTCGGATCACTCAAGTTAAGTAACGACTACACCTCTTTATCGATTCGAAATCCCCTTACAGATGTACCCGAACCTCGTACTTAACCTGAATCGGTCTCTAATGCTAAGCTAAACCTCTAAGTAATCAATCGTTACTACTTACTTTTGTAACTCTAGTCCACTCGTGAGCCTCCCCTACCTTTTCATCTTCCCGTCTAATTTCTCGTTCGGAACACCCTGTAGAGGTCGAGGGGTCTCTTCCTGGATCTTACAAGTTTTCGATAGGCCTTTTCTCCTTGTTTCATCTTCCTTAATAATGGTCTGAAGTTCTGGATAATCTCTCAATGTCATTAAATCTGACACATCAACCTCTTCCGTTACCGTGGGGTGAGGTCATGAGAACGGAACTTTTAGGGTACCTACCTCCTCGGACCACCCGACGTCAGGTACCCCAGCGATTCTCAGCCTGAGCTGACTCGCTGAAGTGAAAGTGAAAAGTGAAAGGACGTAACCTCTTCCTTTACCGTTGGGTGAGGTCACAAGAACGGACCTCTTAGGGTCCCTGCCCCCTCGGACCACCCGACGGTAGATACCCCAGCGTGTCTTAGTCTGTGCTGACTTCGCTGAATCGTCGTCGTCCTCGTCGTCCTGGAATATGACATGTGTTTTCAATCAAACTCGACCTAGCATCTATATTTTGTATTTTCGATTCCTATTCTGTATTTTTAGTTATTATTACTTTCTTTTATTAAATTTTAATCTAAAATAGTTTTAAATTTACAGACGAGTGATTTTCTGTAGTCATTTTGTTAGTTACTCTTCCGGTGTTTGACCTTCTCTTATAAGTGTTTAGTATATAGACTGTTTCTTGATCATAGACCCAATATATTTCTTGAGGATGTCTAGTTATTATTTTTCTGTCACACTATATTTACCCGTTTAGTACCCTCGTCTGTACAGTGTTTCCTTCTATGTGTTTACCGGTTATTCGTGTACTCTTACACCATCTGTATTGATTAGTAGTCCCTTTACGTCTAATTTCGGTTCACCCTATTGGTGATGCGTGTATGGTCTTACCAATTTTACTTTTTCTTACTTCTGTGTTTACGACTGTTCCTAAACCTCGTTGACCTTGAAATATGAGACGACTATCCTCACATTTTTTTCATGATGAAACCTCTTTCAAGACTGTCTACGTATTTTACTTGGTATGTGGATGAGATCCTCTTGTCTTTTAGATGTAGAACCATAAATGAATACACGGACAAAGGTGTTTTTGGACGTATACTTCGACAATATGTCGAGAGAAGGTTTGTCGGGCTTAAACTTTTGTCGGGTCCACAACGGTTGACCTTTACCTATTCGGTTGACACCCATATCAGTTTAATACAAGGAACCACCAAGTCACCATTTCTTAGACGGACGGTTATGTCCTCTGTGCCCAAGTTAGGGACCCAGTCCTTCTAGTAGGGGACCTCTTCCTTTACCGTTGGGGGAAGTCATAAGAACGGACCTCTTTGAGTGCGTGTCTCCACGGATCACCTGATGTCAAGTACCCCAGTGTTTCGCTGAATCGCTGATTTGTGGTGGTGAGACGTTATTTGTCCTACTTTATGTCTATTGTGTTTTGTTGTACGTACCTAGAGTCTCTGTAATAGGACCCGTTTTCTTTAGAATGTGTTTCTGGTGTATACATACTATTATAAAAAAAAAAAATCAAAAAATAAAAAATTTAAAATTTTAGAAATTAAGAATGTACGCAAGGGTTTGTACTTGGGGGGAGGGTGGAGGGAGGGGTATTGTAGAGAGACCCAGTAGGGGTACGTGGTCGGGGTTCGTACGACGTAGTATTATTCAAGATTTTGTCCTTGTTCACTAGATTCCACTTTTTTAGTCTGACGACCAACGGAAACCCACCACCCACCCTTGACTGACCCTTCCCCGTACTCTTTTGACTAACACCACGACCTTTGTGAGATGTAATGTTCCCAAACCCAAGGTACCACTAATACAAAGAGTTCGGTTTAATTAAAATATGAATTCTTGAAACATACGATGTAATATACTTTTGAAATCGAGAGGAAGGGTTTCTTCATATGTTTATAACACACACACGAACACACACTTACGAATGGGTACCGTACGTACCCCCGGACATACACTACCTCATATGTCTCCCTCCGTCTCTACAATAAAATTGAAACCTTTGAACTTTTGAGGTTTATTTGAAATAAGTTTCCTTTTGTTTAGGAATTTTACATGTAAATCTACCTTCCTTAAACGACCTTCTTTCAAAAGGAAAGTAATAGAACGACGACGAAAAGAAAGAGATACACTAATGACCAGTTTGTTGGGTATAACGAACTGTTTAAGAAAAAATTTCGACCGTTTCTTGTCTAACAAGTTATCTACGTTTCCCCCTTAATTATTCTGGGTAGGTGAGGTCAGATTATCCGTTCTAACACTAAGTATGAAACGAGTATCTGGTAATAGAAACTAAAAACAGATGACTTCTGTCGTTAAATGAGTGACCCAAAAATGCTTTGTATCTCGTTGATCCGAAGTTTTGAATATAATATGTACGGTTATTAGGTCTGGATCCACCGAGTGTCAGAGAAAGGCCGTTACTCTGTATTACCTTGTTTCGTACCACCCCTACAATAAGAGGAGGGTTCGTAGAGAACGTACGTATCGCCCCCGAGGCGGAGGATAGCAGGTCGATACGATCAGACTAATTACAAAAGACCTGTAAGTTACGAAAAATTACTCAGACACAAAACAAATATAACCAAAAACCAGGATCTCAGTAGATATAATGGAAAGATTGACAACTTCAAGATAAACAGAAAATTCTGAGGTGAGTCTACTTGAGGAGAAACTTTGTAAAAGTTAAAGAGATTAGTTAAAAGAAGGTGGCGACACAAGAGGACTGTGGAACTAATATACATAATGTCACAAACAGGATTAGACTGATTTCAACTATCAACGTGCAGACAACTGATAAGATCTGACTCTCAAAGACTTTTCGTCTTGGACACATAAACCAAAGATCGCACCAAATCACCGTATTATAAGATGAACTATACCCACTGAAGTTCCTATAAACCTATAGAGGAGTGACTTTGAAGGGGATTCTCATCCATCGTCCTGAGGTAAATCACGGGATGGGTGATGTATGTGTGTGGTACCCCTTCACCACACCTAAAACACACCTAAACCGTATGTCGTGTAACCACTTACATTACTACTACATGAAACTTTACAGGGATTCTGGGTCCTTTGAGTTTACAACACGTTCGACAAAACAAGTCGACAAAATATAATTTCCCCTTTGACATCATGTCGGTCAGAACCTCTTGATTAACTAGGATCAAAACGTTGAAAATTTCTTCTTTTCTTGTGAACCAAACCTTATTAAGTCAAATATAATATGTTCCCATAATCACTACCTCTCCAAATGTATATACTTCTTACATTTTGACTTATCAATAAAGGTCAACCTCAAGGTGAAATGATTAGGGTTATTCCTTCCCTTTACAGGGGTAACGAGTTTGGGGTTTTATAGAGAAAAAATAAGACGTTCTAAGTGAGTCATAGTTAGGTAAATAGGAACGGACTTACGAAAGAGGTCTGGAGTCAGTACACGATGCCACGTGACTTCCGAATATTCCATTTTTTATAGGTGACTCGGTTGTTCGACTCTTTAACTGAGGTTCCTCGACTCAAAAATGAGTCAGTAGTGGGAACATGTAAAGAGAATGAGATTCACAATTGAAACGTCTTAACTTTTATTGAACTCACGTGTGTTAATAAATCTCATGTCTTACATGTCTGTACGATTGTACAACACCCCTGTTTAGACTTGTAAGAGGAATCACTTTTCTTCACAGTATCGACCGTCCTGTCGAAGTCTTCGGTCCCCCGTGATAAAAAACTTAGACTAAAATAAGAAGGGTCATAAAAAACTTCATATCAACTGAATAATACAATCGAAGTCTACATGTTATATCACTGAACTTTAAAAATATGTAATATTTTACTAGTGATACTAGTATTATTTACATCAATGATAGACAGGGGTGCACGTTAATAATTTCATAATAATCGAGATAAGAAACACGACATGTAATGTAGGAGTACTGAACAAATACAATGTTGCCTTTCAAACATGGGGAATTAGGGGAAGTAGATAAAACGTGTTGGGGGTGGAGGAAGGGGAGACCATTAGTGGTCACACGACAGACATGGATACTCAGATAAAAACAAAACAAACGAAAAAGGTACAACAGTGTTTACCGTTCTAAAGTAAAAAAAGTACCGGCTCATGATAACGTGACATATAGATATACGGGTAAGTAGATGGTTACCCGTGAATCCAACGAAGGTATAAAACCGATGACATTTATTACGACGTTATTTGAATTCCCACGTGTATAGAAAAAAATCCAATAGAATAAATGTAAGAAAAAAGTTAACTTGACATCAACTAAATGTTACAACACAACCAAAGGATTACATCGTCACTAAGTCAAAATATATATATATATAGACATATATATATCTATATATAAGAAAAAGTCTAAGAAATTTTAATCACAAAAACAAAGGAAATTCGTTTATACCTCTTTACCTTAACAACCTAGTATACCATCAAGATATAGAAAAAAAAATTAAAAATAAAAATGAAATAAAATGAAATGTTATGTTATAACCAAGGAGGTATAACAAAAGGTATCACCGACGTGGTTAAATGTAAGGGTGGTTGTCACATCCTCCCGAGGACGAAGAGGTCAGAGTGGTTACGAATAATAAAGTACAGGAAAAACATTGTTGACAAGACTGTCCACATTCCAATCCATGGAGTGACACTAAAACTAAACATAAAGGGAGTACCGATCACTCACCTCGTAGAAAAGTCCATGGACAACCGGTAGAGACAGAACTCAGGACCAAAAAATTTGAACCGACAGGGTCAGAGGGATGCCTTATCTGTTTACAATAGGAGGGTCTCTTTGTCTCGTAGAAACTCTTAGAAACCCCAGTGTAGATACACACACACACACACACACACACTTCACTGACTGTTCTCTGTCTCTCCGTCTCACACACTTTGTTTTAATTATCTTTTCTTCTCTAACGTAACTATAAACCATTTAAGCAAACCTTAGGATTATGACTTTTGGTCGGTATAACCCACAAGATCTTTCTGACGGACGTATTACTGTCTTAACGTCGACAATGTTTGGAGAAGTTCTTACGGGTGCATCTTCACCTTTGTAAGGGTCTTCTACGGGACATGAAAGGAAATAAAAAAAAATAATCTCACTCACGCTACTTCTTTTATGGTCTGTAAACATAAGTACACATAATCGTTTTCCCGACTGAATAAACCGTATATTATAACGAGAGACACATCGTTTAAGTTTGATTGGAGATTTTTCTTCGTGTTGCAAATCTATAATTTTTCCAGGTCCTACACTACTAAGTATTTTTTTCTCGGTCTCTCTACTATACCCCTCCCACCACCCTCCCCCCAAGTCCCAACCCTTGAGTACATGTGGACACCACCTAAGTACAGTTGCATACCGTTTTGGTTATGTCATAGTATTTCATTTTTTCATTTTTATTTATTTATTTTTATTTTATTTTTCTTCTTCTCGTGAGTTTACGAGAAAGAGAATTCACACCTAAAAGGGGGAAAATAAGAGTAAATCTCTTATTTATCGTTGGGTCTTAAATTCCGTGTAAGACAACGCACATGGACGAACATCGTAAGGGTAAGTAATCCCCCTTTCCCGTGTGGGTTCCACAGTCTTTTTCGATTGTACCACCGGTCCACCGAAGTAAGGTCCTATCGTTTTACGTAGCTCGGTTTGGGACCCTGGTGCACAAAACCGTATATCGTACTACTTTGCATACTATTCAACAGTAACAGTTATTTCAATTATTAAACCCCGTGTTTACGGATGGGATCAATGTCGAGAGGTGAACCAAAACTAACCTTTGCCAGTAGGTAAAACGGTGGTGGTGTAATCGTCGTGAGATTATCCCACGACGATATTAGTTCTAGATTTTACACCTTTACCGAAATTAATCTCCAACCTTCCTCAAACTCTTCACACTATTATCTTCAGATCTAACGGAACCTTTCTGACAACCATCCTTATGCTACACGGTCACTCCCATGTAAAGTTAAATAGAGTACTTACTGTGTGGAGTTGATTTACTCCAAAGATTCCGTGGACCTACTGTAAATAAGTTTCACCAGTAGTCGGGACCTAAGGTGGTACGGAAGAGGTGTCTAACCAATAATTATATTAGTCAGTCACATCTACTTCTCTACTAGGATAACCTATAAGTAAAGGAGGTGGCACAAGTGAACCTAATACCGACAAACCTTTTAAACCTATGTACAACGACCGAGGAAACTGTTCAAGAAGTCACTTGAACTTCTTCCTTTACCGTTGGGTGAGGTCATAAGAACGGACCTCTTAAGGTATCTGTCTCCTCGGACCGCCCGATGTCAGGTACCCCAACGTTTCTCAGACTGTTCTGACTCACTGATAGTGAGGGAGTGAGTTACTTGAACTAACCAAATCCTGGTCCGGTCACTCCTTCCACCCCTATTCCCGATGTGTCTAGTGAAGGGACGAGTCAGGAAATTCCTAAGCACAAGGGATGTCCATGTTCTCGTTGAGAAACTCCTTTTGAAACTGTAAGCAAAAAAGAAAAAAAATTTTATTGACGTTCTTCGAACTTCTTTCCCCATAAACAACAACAAAAGGTATAACAAAGGATCTGAGTCAAGCTGTTCTATATGTGAAGAGACATATATGAGACACCTATATATGATTGTCTCACACTGATGGACTCTAACTCACGTTCTTTGTCTCGTCACCAGAATCTGACACCACCCGTGGGTTAAATCGTGTAAGGATCCGGATCGGATTTTGACACCTTCGTCCGGTTTGTGGTACCCACCAAGACCATAGGGGTTTCCGGACTCCTGGTAACGAGATGACGTCCCGATTATACCCGAGACACTTTGACACGGAAGTACCAGTTTCTTCGTCATCAAGTAGGGTCGTCAAGAGTCAATTCGTCCGAAGGAATTGTGACTTGAAAGATCTTAAGTTACAAGATTATGTGTCAAAGTTAGGACTTCCTATTACACACACGGTCACCAAGAGTTTTATACCAAGGGGTCCTGGTCGTCGAAATGGACCCTTGAATTTGTAGGCTTGCGAACTCGGGTGAGGTCTGGATGAGTTAGTCTTTGTGACCTCCATCCCAGGTCGGTAGACATAGAATGTTCGGGAGATCCACAGATGTTGCACCTGTGTATAGACACTCGGTTATCAGGAACACCACAAAAAGGTTTTGACAATAAAGTAGTTTGTAAACCGTGTCGATTACAAAAGCTGGTGCTCTTTACAATGACCACGCACACACACATATTACTTCCATACACTTTCATAACGACAAACACCAATCCATAAAAACCTCCAGTCAAATTAATAACTGAATAAATTTGTAGTGGAAGCCAATTTTTGTTGGACTCAGTCGAGTATCTCTTACGACCTGATATCCCAATAAGGACCCGTAAAACCGGTGAAGATTAAATACGGTTCGAAGGGACTCTGAGGTTTCATGACTGAACAAACAATGGTCGTCTGGATGCGATAAGAACTCGTTACTTTTTCCTTTTCGACGTTCCTTTGAGTAGTTATTAGTTTAGAATTTCAGGAACCTCGTTCTGACTCTGTTACGTCATGAAAAGAGATACCTAACTTTTAATCCTTCTGACTTATCCCCCCGTTCCAACTCACTCAGACCAATACCGTATCCCATGGGTCCGAGGACAGGTTTGACCAGTCCGTCGTAGAAAGTACGTCGACCTGGATTCTCGAGACCGTACTACTCCCGAATTCTGTCCTAGTGTTCCACTGACTTAACCCGACCCAACCGGATTCGATTCTCGAGGACGACTTAGGTCGGATCTACAGAATCCTTAGTCGTCGGAAGGAAACACGCTCTCGTACGACGAACCCCGGGGTCCTTGAAATAAACTGCTTACGGTTAATACAACGTAGGACAAGCAGGTGAGAGTGGAAGGATGTACCAGCTGAGGACTTCGTAGTACTGGTCCGTTACCGTCGAAACCCCTCTATCACTTTTCAGTAGTTGTGACTGTTACAAATACCACTGGGTTTACATACGTAGACAGTTGAGTTGTTCCTATGAAATACACGTAAAATAACATTCAACATATACTACTTTTTATGACGTTTACCTGTGGTTTGAGATCAATGTCTCTATGTATGGTTTAATCCTCCTTCACATATCTATAGACATCAACTAAAACTTTGTATAGTGTTTGTTCTACGTCACTACCTACCTATCTACATGTCATATCATCATACACTTATAATCTTGTGTCCACATCCAAATGGTCGTAAGTGACATTTTAAGAAAGATAAAAATTAAATACCAAACTTTAAAATTATTTTTTTCTTTGATCGATACAAGTCAAGAGTCTCTACCTTTCCTGAACTCTATAAATCAGAGTGCGGAAAGGAGATACCTTTCTTTACTCGTACTCTCTCCCCCTTTACTTTCACACTTGTCGTCCCATGATCTTATATCAAGGAAAACATGTCAAGTAGTGACTTACCCTTACTCTTAAGAAGACAAGGTCGGGCGTCAAATTCATATTGTTAATGTGAAAATTCTCATAAGTACACTTATATTTAGAGATCTGACATCTAATAAACTTCTGTCACTAGTCTACATATATTAAGTTACTCATTGAGGTCAAAGATGGTATTAAGTGCCGTGTATTACCTGTGTCATTTATGTTCAAGTTCTTAAAAAGAAACTTACTTATATTTCTCAAATAAGTCACGCATAGACCCATATGTTGTTGTTTATAATTTGTTGAAAAAAAATTTGACAAAACACGTGTCCTGTCTTTTGACGGACATGTACGATACAGGTGAAAACCTTGTGTCTAAAATTGTTAATAATTACGTGTTTTAGAATGTATAGTACGTTGAGATACGGTTCTAAGGTTGAAAGAAGGTACGTTGTCTATACTTCTAGATTTACCTTTGGATCGATTCAGAATTTGTGAAAAGGTCTTCGTCCATATTCATATACAACAAATCCCCATTGGTCAGAATTGTAAAGGAACATGTGTTATAAGTGCACGGTTTATGTTACTGTCCTCCTGAGTATGCATGTGTCTATTCTGTAAAGAATAAAATTGTTGTGTTTTCTGTTGTAGTGTCAAGGTGTCAATGACAGAAATGTGTTCTTCGGTGTTATTATCAAATTGTACTATTGTGTTTACCTTAATTCTCTTTTGATGTGAACTCCCACTAGAAATAAAAATTCATTAGAAATGACTGACCCCAACTGTTGTGTTGTGTTAAAGATGCGTGTTTCATGTCGTGTTCTTGAGCTGGTCTTATGATGCTTAGATTTCCCCTTTTTTACCATTTTAGTGTTCTTGGAACTCGGACTCTACGGTTAAGTCGAAGTTGGGACTTAAACCAACTCAACCTAATTCACTGTCTTTCAGTTATCTTGGTAACTTAAAGTCTTTAGTATTTTAACGTTGCATTTCTTATGTATACTTAGTTCGTATCTATCTTTTGTAATTCGGTTTTTTTGTTGTGCCAAGTGTCTTAAAACAAACGGGGATGTTTTGTGCCTTCGTCAATTAAAACAAGACAAAAGAAAAAACAAACAAAAACTTCTTGTTACCACCAGAAAAGTTAACAGAACCAACCTCTCGTTTAAAAAGAATTAGTCGTAATCACGACACTTTACAAAAACCAAACAGAAGGGGATTCGTCTCCACTCTAGTACTCTTTTAACTCGTCAGGAAGAGGGTCTAAATCAAGTGACTAGTCCGAGCCGTGACAAAAAAACGTGTTCGAGCTAGATTTAATACCCCGAAAACCTACCTACTCTGCCAAACTACCGTCTAATCTTATCACTTGAGACGGAACAAACAAACCATTTGCAGTAACTGTTTAGAGTTGAAAGCCCACTTCCTGACGATCTTAAGTTGTCGTGGACCTCCATTCCAAGACAATGTCTCGGGAACAAAACGGGAGTGACCGATGCAACTAAGCAACACCGAGTATCTGAACGGAGGCAAGTCGTGCGGCCTCTGTGAAGACGAGAACCAGCCCCAGGGTGAAGGTCTAGCCCTCTTGAGGCACTCCAGTACGTCTCTGCCGAGGAACATGTACCGGTGATGTTTCGTGTCTCTGTGCCGTAGTCTCCGGTAGCGTAACCGGGAGTCGAAAGGAAGATGGGGGACCCGAAGAGACGACCTCCGGTTTGGACTCTTTACGACGAAAGTCTCTGAGTCGTCTCTCACTTGACCTGGTCTACTTCGTTTTCGGTCAGAACCATGTCTCCACACATCTCTTAAGATTACGGAATAAAGGTAGTGACTACCAAAATATACTTTTCACTTTCACTTTGAGTAAGTCAGTACAGGCCGGGAAACGTTGGGGACCTTAATAGATCCGGTCTTATGACCTCGTGCATCGGAAAGGGAAGAGTTCCCCTGGAAAGGTTGTGTCCCTAACTTGGGTCCAGAGGGCGTAACGTCCACCTCAGTTCATTAGAGCCAGGTCTTTTACACGACAGTTTCCCACGACACGACTGAACTGACCCGTCTGACGGGGAGACCATTTGACGAGAAGATTGAAACCCGGTCATTGGAGAACTTCCCGAACAATACGAAACAGACCTAAAAGACGAGGGAAAGGTGACACAGAGTGAGGAAGACAGTAGGGATGGAGGACGTCGGGTAAGGATAGGGAGTGTGAAAGAGTGAACGAGACACACACACACACACACACACACACTCAAAGATTAAACACAGGTTGAGAAATACTGGGGTACCTGACGTCGGGTGGTCCTTAAGAGGTCCGTTCCTATGACCTCACCCACCGGTACGTGAGAAGGTCCCCTTAGAAGGGTTAGGTCCCTAGTTTGGGCGTAGGGGACGGAACCTCCGTCTAAGAAATAGTTGACTCGGTGGTACCTTCGGGAGAGTAAACGGTGGTTCGACGATTATTACTGGCTTTTTGTTTTGACACTTACTTTTGACAACCCTGTTATGACAACCCGGGTTCCTCCAAAGGTTATTCACAATTCACACGTGCGTAAACTCGTAGACACAAAGATTGATAAAACCGTATGGAACTCCAAGAACCGACAGGACTCAATCGTTAATTCGATAAAGGTGTATTCATTCCACAATGGTGTACATCTATATGGTATACATGTGTATCCCAACCGGTTTTCAAGTAATCCTAAACCGGTTTTATTTGAAAAACCAGTTGAGGTTAGTCCTCTAATCTACAAGGGTAGTTGCGAAATTACAAGAAAAATTCACATTTTAAAATGGCTTAAAAACATATTTACGGAGTCCTACCTTCCTAATACAAGGTGAAAGCTTTATTTCCGAACCAAAGGTATGGCTATGAGTGAGGTAGGTGTCGACGATATGAGAGTCCAAATGGAAAGTCACCAAACCCGTCTTTCACTCGACGTCCGAACAAGAAGAAGTGCACCAAAGGAAAGTACTAGAGAGGAAGAAACAAGTCTGGATCTATGGTGGGAGCCGGACTGACGACGACTGCCATATAGTAGCTACTTATACAGTGCATTATTAAAAGTTTGTGGCTAAGAAACTTAAACGTGAGTCCACACTTTACAAGGATGTTCTTTACATTTATTTGTTTTCGAGTTATAAATGTCGATACTTAAAGTACCTCTTGGTATACCATAACGGGAAGTCTTCAAATCCTGTATGAAACAATTTCGAACAATACTGACCGTAAGATAAAATTGTCGTCTTTGATAATAGTAACCTTTGGCTCTGATATATATTGTAAAGTGCACTACGAAATATTTTTCGGGATTCACGTTCCCGATGACTAGTTAATAATCGAGAGAAACATTATTCCATTACCTTTTTACTCGTGGTCAGTGCATTCACATTACATAACCTATTTGTCTCCTCGGTTTCTAACTTCTCTCTTCGTATTGTGACAGTGTACCTCGAAACAAGGAAAGTTCTAATTTATACTCTTTATTTGTAGAGTAGGAACATGAATTAAAAGTATCTAACAGGTCAATGATATACGATATTAAAAGTTAACGGGGTCCGACTTTAGACACAATGTCACAATGTTATGACTTACGGATCTAAAAATTTCTCTACGATGATTCTTTCTGATTGAAAGTGAAAATCTATTTGATTTGACTAAAAAAAAAGTCTAGTAACCTGGAACTGAATTTTTGTCTTTTTTTTCAGGGAGTAGTGGGGTAGGATCGGAATGTCATTGTAAAGTGTGTTTAGTTATATCTTCGTTCCTTAAATGTCATTAAGATGTTCGTCTGTACTCTCTCGTCGGGTCCCCTAAAACTTGGACTGTTAGACTAAAAGACGGTAAATGCACTAGTACAAAAGAAACCTGAAGGGGTATGTTTACTTCCCAAGGACTGGGTTGTCTGACAAAGACTTTTGTTTGTTTTGGTCTTTTGGAAAAAAATTCGAAACGTTATACACGTAATATGTTATTTATCGATACATTTTATAGGTAAACATCTGTCTTACTTTACTTGTCGCATAAAATTAGAGATTTGTTAGACGTCCCATCGTCACCCAGGTGAACCTCAGGTTCTATTACTCCTTTTACGATTCACTCAAAGGATACTGTCACTGTGGTTCCTACGGGAAACTAAGAACGATAAAAACGACCCTAGAATAGTCCTTATTCAAAACTATTTTGAACTTTTTTTTTTTTTGGGTGGAACGTTATTTTACAACGTTAGAAAGGTCTGTGGACAGGAAAGACTTGTTACGGAGGTACCAGGATGGAAGGAAGTGAAAGTACAGTCCATCGTAAGGTTCGTTTCATATGATAGGCTCGTTGTCATAGTCTCTTAGTGAAGTCGTATCTCTCTGTCTAAGGAGTTTACTCCGCCGAAAAAAAGAATTACAATTTATTAACTTGTGAAAAGAAAAAAAGACCTTTAGGTGTTTTAGACAAAGTGAGTCATTAAAGTGACCAAGAAGGTAGACCGAAGGTCTCGCGGACCTTGTCTCAGTAGAAAACCCTATTAAAGTCGGATCCCCGTATGAGTTATCTCTGAGTCTTCTGAGTGTGTTTAAGTTGGATGAGTTCTTCGTTACATGAAACTTCCGTTGATAGTGTCCCATCCTTGGTTTCACAAGATAAATACCCGACACTTGTGAGGAGAAACATCTTAAGAGTTGTATCCCTTTCGGTTCCATACGGATGTTTCTTTATACTGATTTTATCAGAGGTGCACAAGAGACCCCTACTCGTGCTAACGTATCTTACAACAAAATCGGAAGGATCTCATTTTACTGTTGAAGTACACCATAAATTTTAAGAGGTGTTACATCAGCAATGGCACGGAAGTCAGACACGGAAACACGGAAATATTTGGGGTAAGTGTAGTAAAGGACCTAGAGAGATGGTTGACCGAAAGGAGAGTAAGGAGTTCTGACTCGAGTTTACACTGACGAGGACTTTAGTATATACTGCAGAGGATTTGTTTCGATCACCTCCACTACCTTAAGGTCAACTCGATAAACTTTAGGACTTTCTAGTACGACACTTTCACGACGTGAGTTATACGGTCGTTTAAACCTTTTGAGTCGTCACCGGTGTCCTGACCTTCTCCAGTCAAAAGTAAGGTTAGGGTTTCTTTCCGTTACGGTTTCTTACGAGTTTGCTGGTGTGTTAACGTGAGTAGAGTGTGCGATCATTTCATTACGAGTTTTAAGGGGTTCAGTCCGAAATCGTTATGCACTTGACACTTGAAGGTCTACAAGTTCGACCAAAATCTTTTCCATCTCCTTGGTCTCTAGTTTGACGGTTATAGGCCACTTAATGACTTTTTCGTTCTCTCAAGGTCTTTTGGTAGATAAAGACGAAATAACTGATACGGTTTCGGAAACTGACACACCTAGTGTTATTTGACACCTTCTAAGACTTTCTCTACCCTTATAGTCTGGTGGACTGGACGGAGAACTCTTTGGATATACGTCCAGTCCTTCGTTGTCAATGTCGACCTGTACCTTGTTGTCTGACCAAGGTTTATCCTTTTCCTCATGCAGTTCCGACATATAACAGTGGGACGAATAAATTGAAGATACGTCTCATGTAGTACTCTTTGCGACCCGACCTCCTTCGTGTTCGACCTTAGTTCTAACGGCCCTCTTTATAGTTATTGGAGTCTATACGTCTACTGTGGTGGGAATACCGTCTTTCACTTCTCCTTGATTTTTCGGAGAACTACTTTCACTTTCTCCTCTCACCTTTTCAACCGAATTTCGAGTTGTAAGTCTTTTGTTTCTAGTACCGTAGACCAGGGTAGTAAAGTACCCTTTATCTACCCCTTTGTCACCTTTGTCACCGTCTGAAATAAAAAACAAGAGGTTTTAGTGACGTCTACCACTGACTTCGGTACTTTAATTTTCTACGAATGAGGAACCTTCCTTTCAATACTGGTTGGATCTGTCGTGTAAGTTTTCGGTCTCTGCAATGAAACGGTTGTTTCCAGGCAGATCAGTTCCGATACCAAAAAGGTCACCAGTATATACCTACACTCTCAACCTGACACTTCTTTCGACTTACGACTACTTAACTACGAAAACTTGACACCACGACCTCTTCTGAGAACTCTCAGGGAACCTGACGTTCCTCTAGGTTGGTCAGGTAGGATTTCCTTTAGTCAAGAACCACAAGTAACCTTCCTGACTACGATTTCGACTTTGAGGTCACGCTTCTCGACTGAGTAACCTTTTCTGAGACTACGACCCTCCCTAACCCCCGTCCTCCTCTTCCCCTGTTATCTCCTACTCTACCGACCTACCGTAGTGGCTGACCTACCTGCACTCAGACTCACTTGAGACCCTCAACCACTACCTGTCCCTCCGGACCGCACGATGCTAAGTACCCCAGTGTTTCTCAGTCTGTACTGACTCGTTGACTTGACTTGACTGACTTTAGTCTTGGCTACTGTGAACATAGACACGAGGGTCCTTGAGAATAGAGGTAGAGACCGTACCGGGGCACTGAGTTTGTACACGTACGAACCGAGACCTTCTGTTCATTGAACAGAAAATAAAGACTTAGACGGACAGACGGTAGTCACTGACTAGTATAACGGATCGTGAGTCGTCTGGTAAGTCAATAACAAATGTCGTCCCCAGGGGTTGTGTACCCGGTATCTGGTCATGGTGAGACACCAGACAATCCTTAACCCGACGTCTCTTCCTCCGCTCCCTCGCTTCGAAGTAGACATAAATGTCGGTGAGGGGTAGTGAGTGTAATGACGGACTCGAGACGGAGGACAGTTTAGTCGTCGCCGTAATCTAACAGTACCCCCCTTTTCTGATGACTCTGGACGTGTGCGTTTCCTGGCTCCAACACGCGAAGAATCCTCTTAGTAGGGCTTTGGTACGGGACGGGGGAGGGGTGGGGACAGGAACCTTTTTTGACAGAAGGTGCTTTGGTCAGGGACAACGGTTTTTCCAACCCCTGACGACCAAATGTCCTAAACGTAACGTCTCCAAGTCTGACTGCATGACCTTTGTGGCCTTAAGTCTCCATAGTTGGGTCATTCTTCAGACGTCCCTTAAAGGACTTATGGTGTCTTACTTTAGTCGACATACATCTACCTCCGACAGTAAAGTCCCTGTTTAGGACAAACACACTGAAGCTTAGACAAGCCTTATTGTCTATGATGTGTCTATGACCGTGGAGGTTGTACGCCTCCTTTTTTTTTTTCAACCGTTAACAATGTTGATAACCTTTTACCGTTCCTTCCTGAGTTACTTCACTTACGAGACAATGTAGGACCGTTAAAGAATCAGTAGTGGTGATTTAAACCTGAGTTCTTGAGTCATCTCTCCCTCCTTTTACTCCGGTTTTTTTCTTACAACTTCGTTGGTTTCGTCACAAGACAAGAGCCACACACTGTGACAGTAAAATAGGTCACGACTTTACTCATCCGTCTTCTCCGAACTAAAAATAGTTTACATTTTTCTACACTTGTAGGGTGGGTTGTGTCCTTCCCGATGGTTTCCCTTTTCCCCATATCGATGTAGAGACACAGAGTCGTCACCAAGTGTCTTTATTGTCTTTAGTCTGACTTGGGATTGGTCTCTTCGGAATAAGTGTCTTATTGTTCATCTGGAGACCGTTCGTTAGTTAGAAACTAACTAGACCTCTACTAATAATCACGAGACCCTTTTTTCCATGGTCTCACCGAAACTGTGAATCATCCGTGTTTTATCTCCGTCGTGAGTAACATGAGACATAACTTATCCGTAATCTATTTATGACCGATAGTATTATTTACTTAATTTTTCTGTAGTTCGTAAGGGACGTGTCAGTGCTTCTTTAGTGAACCGTACTCATGTTTTCTTTTCCACGAAATACAGAAGATTGGAAAGTACGTAACTAAAGAGAATTTTCAACAAATGGAGAGAACGTATAGATATGAATAAAGTCTCCTTATTACAATCATTCCAAGTCTCCTTATTGAGACTTTTTGTTTTAAGTTAGAGAGAGTTGAGAGAAAAGACATTAATAGGAGAGATAAGGGGAATTTCAAGTTCCAATCTAAAAAGGAGTCACTAACGGATGGAAAAAATAAGTGTCTTAGGTATGGTCAATTACTGACATTAATATAAAACTCATTTCTTACTTTTTACAAGTAAACGTCTCACTTGTCTAGGTCCTCGTTTTAGATTGTCATGTTAAAAAAAATTGGTTAAATAAGTGATAATTCCCGTTTTATCAAGAAACTTCCAAATGGTGACTATTCTACTTTTATAGACTTTGGGAGTTGTAGCCCAGTTATCTCGTATAATCTCTTATGAATCTCGATGTCTGCCACTACCAGTCGACGGGAGTCACCCCGTATAATCTGAAGGTGTTAGTTCACCTAAGTACGTTAGTTATTACGTCCTATATGCGTTTCTCGGGGGGTGTAGGTTACCACACGATCTTTCGTTGTAACAGGGTCTTCTTTCCGAGACCTGGACCCTATCGTTAAATGGGACCACGGAACTCAACGGAGACCGTGGTTCCCGTGTCCTACCTCCCCTATTGTATCGAGAGACCGGAGAATCTCGACCTCGTTCCAGTCTTCTTCGTACCCGACACTACCATCGAAGGGCCTTCCCTCGGATGATTCCCGGAGTAGTGAGACTCTCTCCTACACTTCGACATAGGAGTTCCTTCACTTTCACAAATCAGTCAGCCAGCGCAGACTGAGAATCGTTAGGGTACCTGACATCGGGCGGTCCGAGGTGACAGGCACCTTAAGAGGTCCGTTCTTATGACCTCACCCAACGGTACGGGAAGAGGTCATCTCGGTATTGGGTTTACCGTTCTCGAGTTTTGGTAGACATATAGTACATGTAGTAGAGGTGCACGATTTGTGCAGGTGTTATGGTGTCACGTGTGTGGTGCCGATTCACGGAAGAACTACTTTTCTTCAGTGACACCCCCACCCCCCACCCGAAGAGAGTCACCAATTCCGAAGTGAAAGGTTAGTCTGTCCATGCGCAAGCTAGGGACCAGTCCCTCGATTCTAGGGTGTTCGGTTTTTTGGTTTTGTACTTTGTCTTCGTAATAAGATTGTTTAAGTTATTTCTGAAATTTTTACCAGGTGTAATTTTTTTTTTTTTCAGTAAACCGTTTGTGTGTGGCATTATCGTCGCAAAAGTATGAGAACGGGGGTCGAAAACATGAACGTCGATACGATGGTTGGCTGTCCCACCGTTCACAAGATGTACTCAAACATGGAGTGATCCGAAACTCCTAACGGTCCTTATAACACTTACGAAACTTGTGTAAAGAGAGTTTTCTTTAGAAAAAATTTTCCCGCCACGACTAAAAGAACCTAGAGTTCTCTGGTCGTCTCAGAGGAATCCAACAAGTATGTATTTTACCGTTGTGCTTCCAGGATTCGACAACTTGTTTCGCACTTGTGACTTATTTTCAAAAACGTATATATCTGAGGTACACTTGACGTGTTTAGGACCATCTCTACTTACACAGAGGTATTTAAAACAAGATAAGTGTACAGTGTAAAACCGTAGTATCTTGTGTCTTTTTGTCAAATATCCAGCTACTCACCCGTAAATTTCTTTGAAATTTTTTACTTGAGTTATTTTGTACTAAAGAAGAAAAGTCGTTCAAGATCTTTGCATTGATTGGATAGAACGGGAAATGAAGAGAGTGAAGGAAGAGAAAAGGAGGAGAGAAGACCGGTGTAAAAGTCATCGGACTGCTAGGTTAATTAAATTGTTAATGACGGTTCTCGTTCGTCTCTTCCGTTACCGTGGGGTGAGGTCATGAGAACGGACCTTTTAGGGTACCTGCCTCCTCGGACCATCCGACGTCAGGTACCCCAGCGACTCCCAACCTGTGCTGACTCGCTGAAGTGAAAGTGAAAAGTGAAAGTACCTAACCTCTTCCTTTACCGTTGGGAGAGGTCACAAGAACGGACCTCTTAGGGTCCCTGACCCCTCGAACCACCCGACGGTAGGATACCCCAGTGTGTCTCAGCCTGTGCTGACTTCCCTGAATCGTCGTCGTCGTCGTCGGTTCTCGTTCCCAGTGAAAAGACTAAGAGTCAGTACAAGACTACTGTTAATTAAAAGATCTAAATTTCAATCGTCTAATATGTTTGTCCACACTGAACACACACAGTTAATAAGGGGTCGGATTACTTTTATTATACGTCTAATTGTAATCTAAAAGTTGAGACAATTTTTTTATTTTATCTTAGATTTTATATTTAGTATGGGTATCCCCCACTGGGGTATTGATAGATATAAGAGATATATTCGAAGGGAAGATAGCCACTAAAGTTTTAGGTCCTAATTAATAATATAAGTCCTGAAACTACAAGAGAAGGTCCCATATAAACTACACTTACTTGAAGTAATAATGATTCTAGTTTCGTGCCCTTCCCTCTCCAACCCCTTCTCCCTTAGTTATGAATCGGTCACGTGACATCGATTTGTTTTAATAATTAAGTACTATTTGTCTCAAACTAAACAAGTGAGTTTATAGGGGACCTGACACCCTATGAACTCCCGTCGAGACTCGTACCCCCGACCGAATCTCAGTTACTAGTTATATATAGATCACTTTATTTGTTTCTTTTCTTACCTTAAAGTATCCTTCTCCTGTACCCTCTATCGAATATGTCCAGGTTTTTTCCCAATTTGCACCACCCTATACTTATCTCCCGACAGACTCTCCTCTCTGACTGTTCAGTCTTGAACGGACGGTCCCGTTTTCCTCATCCACTATTTTCCTCCTTTCGTCGGATGTCTATTTAAGTTAAATTTTTTGACCTCTCCCTCCTCTCTTTCCCTTCCTGTCTCCCTCCCTCTGTATCCCTCCTTCTCTTCCCCTTGATTATTTCTGTTTTGACTTCGACTTCGAGGTTCTTATTTCTCTAAAAGACCATTGGTTCTATATCCGTAATTTGAGTATGAGAACCAGAAACCGAGACGTTTGTCGATTTGCGACGTTGATTTAAGACAAGTGAACTAAAGACATTTTTCCACTCCTCTACCCCACCCCTGGTCAGGACGACTGGAATGACCTACCAACCTGCTCCTCCGTTACTCTACTACATACACTTTCTTCGAGACTCTTAACATTTCGGGGTATTTGTACTTTACACACTAATGAAGACTATTATGTACGGGTCTTTTGGTTCCGTTTTATTTATGTAAGAGAAGAAAAGTTCCAAGAAGACGTGAGACCTTAGTTAAAGATTTCTTTCCTAGACGGATATAAACAAAATAACGGTACCTTCCTCTAGTTAAGACGGGTTTTATTCCTGACGTGCACTTACTGCGAGCCACAAATCGCAAGAGGAGGTTCGAACCGAGGGGCTTTTGACGAAACGAAGGAAGGTAAACAGTAAAACCAGACGTCAGCCGACTTTTCCGACGTCACGAAGTTCGGTGTCGTGATTTCTCTACTTCATGACTTTTTATCCGAAGCACTTTATGGTGCAGTGTTTTACTGAAGTTTCATGTGCACGATTGACCGTTGACAAACGTTACTTTGTTTAGTATTAATTCTTATACATGTACCCTGATAAAAAGGAGTATACCAATATCACTTTGAAGAGTCATCGTAAAAACATAAGGTACCATAGATTATCTGTAAAAGTAACTGGGATACAACTCAGGTGTTTTATCCAGTGGGGTCATAACGGAAAGAAGTTGAGAATTGTTTGTTTTAATTTCCTTTTTTTTTTTTTCCTTTAAAATTGTTCTGACAGTTCGTTACCGAACACATTTGTCTTAATCCTACGTCTATACTGGTGGGACGTCAAGTAACTCAGGAAACATAACCGAACGAGATCTAAAAGTAGATAAAGACATGTCGTCAGAGTACTTTATAACTGAAAATGTTAAACAAAATATTTTATGTGTCTTTATTCGATCTTATTTCGTCCTTAGTTTCGTTTTTGTGACGTAGCGAATGTCTCGGATTCTTCCCACTAAAAACAACAGTAATTTTTATTACTAAGAAAATTTTTTTCTCTCTCTCTTTTTTTTCTGGGATTCCGGAGTAAGTCGAGGTTTGGACCAGTCGTCTATGTAAGACTTTACCTTCATTGAACGACTCTAAACACTACTTCTTCACCCTATCCGGTGTGTAGAGGTCCCGACTCACTAACCAGGTTCTGTCACAGTTAGACCAGGTTCGGAACGTCTTCTTATGTCTAACCGATCCTTAGGTTAATCCATCGTCTTCTCTCTAAAGTAAAATGTATTCTATAATGTCTCTGATACACCGGTAGTATGAAAGAAATTTTTAGAATGATCTAATTTAGAATGACGACTTGTTTTTAGACACGTACCTTTTCGTAAAAAAAGTTCACTTCTTGTGAAGAGATTTCATTCATTGAAAGAGGTTGAAAAAAAGAGATACTACACATAATTGAGTGTCACAACCAAAAAGAATATTCGTCCCGACTGGAATACACGAAACTTTCCCCTTATTTTATAGTCTATTCTAGAGATTTTTATTTGAAAGAACAGAAAACCGACCAATGACCTTAATTAGACACTGATAATCGAAGGTAATGACACTACGAAAGATTAAACACCGTCCTAAGAAGACATCTTCTTGAAGTCTTTCTTTTGACTTTCACGATCAGTGAGTCAGTACAGACTGAGAAACACTGGGGATACCTGACATCGGGTGGTCAGGTACCCTAAGAGGTCCGTCCTTATGACCTCACCGAACGGCAAGGGAAGAGGACCCCTAGAAGACTGGGTCCCTAGCTTGGGTCCAGAGGTCGTAACGTCCGTCTAAGAAATGGCAAACTCGGTGACCCCGTAGAAGTCTCGTCCTAGATTTGGGTAGTCGTTCTCTTACTGAAACCTTCATAAACATCAGTGGTTCTCTTATTTTAATATCCAACATAAAATCTATCGAGAAGGTTCGAGGACGGGTTTACAAGTTTCGGACCCTTGACACTTTTGAAAGGGATCTGTAGGTTGTTTGACAGTACGTTTCTTCTTTCCAAGAAAGACGTATCTAGTTGACTTTTTTGAGACCGTTCCATCCACCGGATAATTTTGATTTTAACATGGGTCCACCCACGTAGTCCGCGGACAAGATCACGGCGTCCGGTGACACTTCCACCATTAAGACTAAACACAACCTATCACCAACTCAATCTAAACTATCCCAGACAGAGACGTCTTGTCTCAGTAAATGTTATCGGTCCTCAGATGAAGAAGTTTCTGAAAGTTTCTTCTGAAGAATAGAAAAGAGAACGTGTCCATCGTTTCGTTACGGAGACGAGTCTTCCTTCAGTGATTACACACGAAAGGTGACGTTTAGTCTTTTGGACCTCAGTGTCCCGTTCCACGTTTCCGGAGTAGATATTTGGTTCCTACTCTTTCTACAACATCTCCCGATACCCTGCTGGTGTAGCATATTGAGGACGTTTGCTGAAGACCCCTATCCTTTCACATGTCTCAGGGCAAAGGTGCAGCTCTTGCGTAAAGGTGATTGTAAACGGGGAACTTTCCTCTATTACTTTCCTGCGGACACTGTCAGTGAATGGTGCTCAGACTCACCATACTAATAAGTGATTGACTTCTGGATCTACCTTCTTAGGTAAGAGTTGATGAGGAATGACTCTCGGATGCCACGTGCCTCGTGACACCCTTCAGGGAAACGGATATATTACTAGATTAAATTAGAGTTGTTGTCCAGAGACATACTCGAAGTCTTACCTTACTGGAGGGACACCGGACTTTCTCCTCAAGAGGGTGGAGTGTTCCCTCTTTTTGGTGTCCTTTCTTCCGGAATGGTTCGGTGAGGGAAGACTTGAGGTGACGTTCACGTGGGAAAGTGGGGTTGTCAGTGACACATCTGTTCGCGACACTACAGTCAAGAGGAGATTTACCTGTCAAGGTTACAACCGACTTCCCAGTCAGAAATGAGGATAAGCACACAGGACCGAGAGACTTGTAGTGTCTCGAGAGAAACTTGGACGGTGTAGTTGAAAGGTCTAAAGACTGAAGCCCGTCGACTGGACCCAAGACTAGGACTTAGAGATTCTCCTCTTATCGTTGTGCACGAAGGGTTCCTCCTGACGTCTCTCGTACCTTTCGTCGGTCGTGTGTAGTCCCACGAGTGTCTGATACCCCAGGAACCGGAACGGAATGAAAGGACAAGCACACTATCTGTCCACTTACGTCAGAGGACGGGTGCTGGTGGGGTTGAAGTTTGACTAGACCCTCATCTCTTCACGGAAAGGTCGAGTGTCTCGAAGGTCAATGTGTACTTGATATACCCACTCTTGAGGAAAGTAATCACTAAGGAAACGTTCCCACTGTTACGTACGTAGAAAGTAAACCCCGAATTTTATAGAATTCTAAGATTTTAAACTTAATGACATTACACATAGTCACTTGGACGTACTATCATTTCTCTAAACACTTTATTAAGTCATAATTACCCGGTTCACTGTAAATGTGTAGAGTAAAATTAATGATACAGTGTTTTCACGTTGTACTAATAAGGTGAAGAAAACAAGATTTGGTGACAAAACGATCAAGATGAAAGTAGTACATCCAATGATTATTGTTGTTAGGACTTTTGAGATTATCGAGGAATACAAATTCGTCGTGGATGAAATTGTCAAAAGATGTTTACGAAGTTATCAATTACTGTAAGTTCACTGTCTATTCCCTGTCAAAATATTACTACTGTTATTCTTTCCATTACTAATGTTACCTAAACCATCTAAAAAAAAAAAAAATGTCAACTTCTTTACTTTGGTCTCTATAATTACGTGACTTTAGACCGAAAGTGTGAAAGTAAATCTCTTACTTAGGTCTCGTCCCTCCGTTCAGGAAGATCTCCTTCGACCTTAGACAAATTCCATCGACCATAACTGTACACACACACATACACACACGAATCAGTGAGTCAGTACAGAGAGACGTTGACATCGGGTGGTCCGAGGAGACAGGTACCTTAAGAAGTCCGTTCTTATGACCTCGGTAAAGGAAGAGGTCCCCTAGAAGGGCGTGGTCCCTAACTTGGGTGTAGAGAACGTAACTGTCTACCTAAGGAATGGTGACTCGATGGACTCTTCGGTACAACTGCACGCTCTCTGGGAATAAAAGTCCGTTGAACTAGAGATTCTACAAAGGTCTCGACTTTTTGTGGTTCCTGGGTCGTCACGATTGACCGGGACCCGACGTCTCCTTTCCTTATCGAAATTGAGTCTCGGTCAGTCAGGACGGTCCGTTGTAGGGTACCTAGAGTTCATTACACAGGTACCTTGTAAGAGAATCAAATACGGTACTTTTGAACTAAGAAGATACCGTTTTATAAGTACAGACTTAAAGTCATGTAAACCCATGACGAAAAGAAAAGAAAAGTCCCTGGAGAGATATGAGTCTCCAAAATCCCCTACTGGGGTCTCTTGAAAATGACTGTGATCGGAAGACGGAGAAATCCACGTCTCCACCCATTGACCATCTCGTTTTATCTTTAGTCGGACTAGCCTCAGGACACAGACACACATACAAGAGTTCTCTGTCTGTCTGTATTTCTCTCTTCGCCCTCACCCCGTCTGTTTCTCTGTCTCTTTTTGTTGTTCTTCACTCTTCTCTCTTTCAATTCCGCCACTCAAGAAAAGAGGTCAAGATATTAGGACTCCGGAATCTCTTTACGTACGGCAAGGGGTAGGACTGAGGTGGGGGTGAGGGTGGCATGTCCCCCTCCCACTCTTTCACTCGGTAGAGAGAACAACCTCTTTTAGACAGAGGACAGGTTTAAGGTCCAACACGAGTCTGGAGTCCCATTTTAGACTCTTCGGTGGGTCCCGTCCAACAAGAAGACATTTCAGTCGTAGATATCTCCTCGGACTATTTGTTTATTTGGATAAAAAAATATCTCTAAAAGGATACACCTTTCGTGTAGGTAGAGACTTCCTTTTCTTTTTCCTATAGGTCCAGAAACCTCTTTGAGTCCTAATCATATTTCAAGTAATTTTATTCTGTGAAACTATATACTTACTACAATAGTATTTCACTCAATACAAAAGTATTCTCCCTGTATTACAAGTCTATACATTGATACCGTGTCATTTGTTCTGTTTCCAAGGGATAAATACTGGTTTGAGAACAGTGGACACTACGACAAATACGAGGAGTAGTGGGCTATGATACCAAACTCTCTTTGGTACCGCCTTTTGCGTTGCGAAATGTCGTCACAAATCTGACTCATAGGTCGATGTTAAGTATTTACTCGAAAGTCATCGAATCTAATTTAATTTAAACCAGACAAGATTTAAAGGACTTTATGGCGTCGTAAAAATCTAATTAAAAAATTTTCCCAAAACTACAGTAAGTTAAAACTTTATCCGTTTAATGTCAAGAAATAGTTTTATACGTTAAAGTTAAAAGTTTATAAACAATGGATGTATAATGACCTCAACTTTTGTGTTCCGTTCCTATATCATATTTGATACTCTTATATAGTTCTACTAATTATATCGTATTCGAAACGTGTTAGTACTAGATAAACCTTATTAAAAGTCGAAAGTAAAAGTTGTCACATCTAACAACTTCATAAACGTACTATTACGTTTTATGTATTTAATAGGGACGTCCCTTGTGAATTTTGAATTCCATTAATATATCGTATCTTCACTAAAGTTTCTTGATGTTGTTTTATTGTTTATTAAGATGTCAGTGGGAAATGTTACGAATAATAAGACAATAGTCACTAGAACTGGTGGTTTTAGGGAAAGAAATGTTAACATAAGTGTAATAGTTAAGAATGAAACAAGAAAATGGTAGTTCGAGAATGTCGACCGGGACTTTTAAACGTACGACATTTTCGACTTGATCTGTCGATCATCTCTACTTAAGGGGTCAATATAAGTACGACACTTGTCTTGGTATTGTGAGGGAATTATATAGAATAGTAACGTGAAAATATGATTTGTACTTAGGTTTAGTTCGGGATAAAAAATGTAAGGAGGACAAATTTTAGAAAATTACCGAGGGACGACGGATGTCCTATTTTAGGTTTTGAGGGACCGGACCACAAGTTCCGGGAGGTATTAGAGTGTGTACACAAGGATGTTGAGATCGTATTATAAGGAGTTGAGGTCGGTCTGACCTCTTTATTCCGGTCCTGGTTTTCCTCGTCTCTAAAAAGAATGCTTACCTTTTTATAGAGGAGGTTTGGTTAATCATACGAAGTCTCCGACCCTATAAGTGACACTAATCTCTCTTAATGACGCAGTGTCCCTTATATATTGATTAGAGAGGACTCAAAGAATTCGAGACGTAATAAGAATAAAAAATTTAAGTTTCTTTTACAGAACGTGAAGACCTTGTAGGGTCGGTGGAGCACAGAACCAAGACGTGGGACACTGAATCGTCCCCGACGGGAGTCCATACCTTAAAAGACCTCCGGTTTTTCTCTCAGTTTACAGTCGTACAGTCCTTGGAGGTCCGAGTCGAAGTCGGCCTTACGTTTTCGTGAAATGTTGACTGATAAAGACTTCTGAAAAGTGTCATAGCTCCTTTTCCCATTACTTTAACATAGACTTGTCTTCCTTCGATTTAATAAATAGAGTATGATTAAAAATGGTCTACCGACCACTACTTTTTAGATATGACCGTTTAGACGACATATATAATTTCTGTTAGTTCCCCCGATTTTGAAATTTACCAGTGTTATATAAACCTAAATCAAAATACCGAGGATACCTAAGGTATGTATCCAAGAAGATTCACGTACACTTACCCTGTGTTATTTAGTATAGTAGTTTAGTAATCCTCGACGTAGAAGATAAGTACTTAGTGTAGTGGTGAACCTAACACAGAGAAAAAAAAGAATTTGGACGTCTCTCTTATGTAAACCCTAAAACGGTGTGTCACAATGGATGGTGTAGGGAGACGTAGTCCTCCAACGTTTACTGTGAGGAAGGGGTTCTCTTTCTCCTCTAGTGTCAGGAGTCTTCCTTTAAGGGAGTGGCTCGAAGGTCATCTTGGTCAATTTACGACTGAAGACTACTGTTATTTGGCAACTCCTGACCTTCCCTCTATCCCACATGGTGTACATGTAGGAAAAGACGAGTTCACTACAGAAGTCCCTCGCCCAACACACCCAAGTTGTAAGTTAAACCCGGACAGTACCTAGGTAAAGGAGAGACAAGACTTCGGATGATGACCTTTTTGGGGTGGGAACAAGAAACCAACTGAGAGTTTACGGTCAACAAGTCCTTTCCGATCTTATGCAAGCTATTGTGCACGACCAAGTATAGCTTGTTTCGTGCAAGTGGACACGGTTCGGTGAGCTATGACAAGAGGTCCATTTCGTCCATTTTCACGACCGGGACCGTTCCTTAACTACACATATGGTTTAGGGTTACATACTCAGTGGATCACTCAGTCTCGAAGAGACTTGTAGAAATATGTTACATACTTCTGACTGACAGAATGTATAGTAAAATACCCTCAATATACGGAAGTCCAGTTACTTCTGGCTCGCCGACGGTACACGTGACCAAGAGGATTTGATCTACGACTATGAGCACCACGAAGTCATGAAAACCGTCTCGTCGACGACAGGGGGTTGTCAACAGGTTTCTCCTGAAAGCCTCGATGTTAGTCTTGAGTATGTCACGGGGTTCCACACAAAAATGCCGCGCTCTGTTGTCCAGTTTTAACTCAAGGCATCAGATGTCACCGGTTCGTTCTATGTCTGGATGACACGTAAGAAGGGTGATACTGTTGGACTAACTCGTAAATAAAGTAAACGTTTTCTAAGTAAATCAGTAAATTAGACAATATCAATTTATAAGATGACAGTCGTCGTCGTCGTCGATTCCTCAGTGGTTAACGAGTTTTTGACACCGCTAGGACCCAGTTCCTTGTCTAATCTTACCGTTATCGAATATAACTGTGCATTTTTGTTTAGCAAGTCTTAGTGTGGTCTTGCTAGTTTCAACGGTGACACTATAATGGAGTTCCTTGTGTCTTGGGGATGTAAGATACTAATCGGTTTGAGCTCAGTTAAATTGGATCATTGGTTGACGTTCACTATGACATGTAGTATACGGTTATATTCTATTGTTCCGAGACAGTAATTTGGTGGAAGGACGTCCCACTCCAACGACGACGACGATTCAGCGAAGTCAGCACAGACTGAGACACTCTGGGGTATCTGCCGTCAGGTGGTCCGAGGGGGCAGGGACCCTAAGAGGTCCGTTCTTGTGACCTCACCCATCCCAACGGTAAAGGAAGAAGTTACGTACTTTCACTTTTCACTTTCACTTCAGCGAGTCAGTACGGGTTGAGAATCGCTGGGGTACCTGACGTCGGATGGTCCGAGGAGGCAGGTACCCTAAAAGTTCCGTTCTCATGACCTCACCCCACGGTAACGGAAGAGGCGTCAATGGTCATCCAATGGTCATGAGATTGGCGGTCGTTGTTTGTTATACGACATTTGTGTAAAACCACAGCAACGTCAATATGAAAAACGTCAAGACTAGATGACTTTCTTACCAAAGTCTTCGTTCCATAAACACCTTTTTAGTATTCCTTTTCCGTGCTTGTCCATCCGACATTCGATTCACTGGTCTTATTTCCTGTCATGTCCCTGAAGGGACCTCCATCTCATCGATCCTGAGACTCGAGGGTTACGTCCTCTGGATCTAAGCTAGGGACCAGTCCGTTGATCTAGGGTGTACGGTGTTGATTCTGGGTCGTCTCGTTTTTTTTTTTTTTTTTTTTTTTTTTTCCTGTCATGTTTATGAGGAAACTCATTTGTGACCGTCTCAAAGTTTAGAGTCTCGAAACCCCACCGAGGTATCCGGAACGGGTCAACGGTGTTATAAACGCTGACAAGATCGTAATCTTTCTTTGTCCCCCGTTGTCTAGTTTGTCTACACTTCGGTAGTCGTGAGACCTCAAATGGAAACGTGGTTGTGGAGTTTAGTGTGTACGCCGAGGTTACTCTTTCGTCTCTACCCCACGTGTGTCGTTGGGCAGTTCCTTCCTGTCTGCATGTGTGGTTCAGACACACTCTAAACGTCTAATGTAAAATAGAAAAATCGTTGTAATTGAGAGACAAGAAGATTTGTCAGAGTTACTCATAGGTGTCAACGAATGACATAAAACTTACTCGTTATTATCCTAGTTAAAAGGGACTCGGACTCAGTGTCGAACCATCATTTAATCCACGAGTCCTTCCACACAATGAAGGAGCTCCGGTGACTCGGTAGTAAACTCCGTATTATGTGAACGAAAGCAAACACCTCTATGTGACTGAGTGAAGTCATCCTCAACGAAAAGGACGTGAGGACTACCGGCTCAATTTCCTTACATGAGAAAAAAAGAAAAAAGAAGGGAGGAGTGTCATACCTACTCTAACGTACCCGATTATTGTGTAAGAACGGTGGACATAACACTGGGAACCTCGTTTACGGGTACTGCAAACCAATTTCAAACTCCAAGTTAGACATCGACACCTTGTCTCAGGTACTCGTGACCCCCCTCTAGCATCTAAGGAGGTCTCGTAGGAGATTAACACAATCGACCAGTGATTACGGTATTTTCGGCAGGAACATCATTTTGTAATTAAATGTCGTATTCCGTTTAGCACAGTGAGGTGATAAGTTGTACGAGGTTACTGAAGGGAAGAGTGAATAGCTCAGTTTTCGTTTCAGGAATGGAACCTGTTATTTTAGTAGGTAATAGACTAGGACCGATGAAGAGGTAAGAGTAGAGAGTGAACGGGTAAAAAACAAACAAACAAAGAAACAAAAGTGAAATACAGTCAGTGTGACCGAAGGATCGAACATGGTATTTATACGGTTGGTATAAGAGTGGATGAAACGCTGGGGTATCTGATATCGGGAGGTCCTAAGAGACAGGCACCCCTAAGAGGTCCGTTCTTATGACCTCACCCATCAGTGCGGGAAGAGGTCCCCTAGAAGGACTGGGTCCCTACCTTGGGTCCAGAGGACGTAATGTCCGACTAAGGAATGGTAGACTCGGTGGTCCATTCGGGATAAAAGTGGATTCCCGGAAACTTACACTCCTATGGAGATAGTTATTCAAAAAAGGAAATCTGTGAGTGGACTTGGGAAGGAAGGGTAGGTAGTTTACGGTGGAATTTTCTTTCCGAAAGGGACTACTGGGACGTACTTTCAACAGGGATAGAGAGTCGTATGGGAACAGGGAGTTTTGGGACTAACAAGTAAGAGGTTTCGTTTAATATATACTTAAACAAATATAGACGACAGACAGATTGGGGAGATCTTGTATTCGAGGTACTCCTATCCCTGATACAAAACAAGTAACAACATAAGATCTTGGACCTTGTCACGTAGTTCGAGACATAAGTACGGTATCTTTACACGACTCACTTATCTACCTACTTAAGACCACGGACTTTTCAACTTTCCTGTTTAGTCGGATCTAATCATTCCAGAGACGTATTCATAATTCCTTAATCTAAACAGTATTTTACTACAAAGTCGAGGAAACTCCATGTCAATAGTCCGAAAGTAAAAGTGACACCAATGCTCGACGTAATATTAATATTTGGTCGTAGAGATACATCTCTTTGTCTTATTTGGAAATGATTGTGAGAAAACTCGATATGTACTTTCCGATAAGTAATTTTTTTTCCCATCCAGTTCTACTTTCCTTTATCGATTTTTCTTATTGTAGAAACTTTTCATACGGTTATCCATTAATTAGTAATTTTCGTCGTTTAGGACTACCGATCATTTAAAGTTCCCGAATAGAGTCATTATATACTTTCACGTTAGAGGAGTTGTATAATCTTTACAGTCAAGTAACATGACTTGTTTTCTTATTTACTTCTTATACAGAAAGTTCTTCTACGATAATAAAACCTACTAAAGTAGTTTATAAAGTTTTTTTAAAACACATAACTTTTATGTAATTTGTTTCTAATTTTGTCATTTTATAGTTCTCCTCAAATCAGTCCCTGGGTCGCGAAGTGAGACACACAAAAAGTACCCCCAAATTGTGGACCACACTGAACACGAAGGTAACGAGACGTGTCTCGGGTCCGCAGAACCGGACTTGTCCACGTCACATCTTCCCTGGTGTAGAGTACAGGAACGGTACCTGGTGTAAAACAGACGGTGACTGGTTTTGTTTCTATGCCTAAAGACTCCTATCTCCTTACAACTTCTTCTTTCCTTACGGTGTTGAACGATTAATTCATGTTCCCTTGTCCTTTTGGTGAAACCGCACGACATGAAATCTACAACAAATCTCTGTCCTTCTTAAACTTTCCTTCGTAATTCACTTCCTCTTCCTTTTTTCTTACCAAAGATAAACCTGGGTGAAACGTATTTATTTGTAGTTTTAGACAGTTGTCGTTATTTACGTTTGGCATGGTGACAAAGTGAGTGACCTGCTCGTTCTGATACACTTCGTTCACACTTGTAGTCCTGCGGCGACGTTACACGGACCAAATTGTACCTGAGTCTTCCTTGAAATAGATTGGTTTACGAACCCTACCAAGACGGTCATCGTCTTCAAGTCCCGGCACTAGGTCCACATTACTTCTCCAAACCGACATAAGGGACCCTCTATCAGAGAAAACCTATATTTGATTACCTGATCTATGACCTTGGAATATTTTATTTCGTTGTATGTATCATTCGGAGATCGTCAAGAAAAATACCTTTGACCAAAAATTCTATACGACTGAAGTCAGTTTGCAGAACCGAACAACTAAAACTGTGTGACCCTTTTCCTTTTCACCTATTTGTTAGGATTGATTTCCGACTACCGTTTCTCGTCGGGTCTTGACAACAGGAAAGGTCAGAAAAGAAGAAGTAACTTACAAGATATAATTCCGTTGAAACACGGGGCCAACTCTTTGATCCAAAAGTTCAGTTTGTCACCGTCTCGTGTTTAATCTTGGGTCGAGACAGATTGACCCATTGAAACCCATTGATGATACTGGGACCGGAATCAAAGAAGTAGAAATTTACTCCCTTTTATTGAAAGAAGTGTCCCAACAACCCTCCTAATTTATCCAATTCTAAACGTGTCCCGAGGGAATTATTCCTTCTCTTAAAAAATTTCGCTTACAAAATTTAAGTCCTTACTTTCCGTGATAACACCCTGTGACCGTAAGTATATTTCGTGTTAATGAAACACGAACTTATTTTGTAGCCCCGTCACTTTCGACGATTGGTTCAACACAGTGAAGAGACGTGTTCAGTGTCGCCCCGACTGTTAGTTGACCGCAGACGGCAGACGTAGTTAAGACGAAGGCCCCACCCCCACCCCTGCCAAATCCACAACCAAGTCTTTTATCCCACCACCGTCCATGATTTTAAGTCATTTCGGTAAAGACCCCATTTCAGACAAAAAGAAAGATAGGAATTGGTCAGTAGGAAACTCGTCTCCAATCCTAACAGAAGGAGGCTCTTGACTTTGTTACTCAACAATTTGTAGACCGATTCTTTAGGGACCCCCCAAAGAGACCCTACGAGACGGTGAGGAGACGAGAAAGAGTCGAAAAGTCCTCACTTCGGTGAAGAGGACAACGGTCCGTTACTTAAGGTTCTCGAATTAAACCTACCACTGATGATTTTTACGTAGATTCACGTGGAAGAACGGATGTAGGATCAAGGATCCGGAAAAACAAAACAATTGCAGGTGTAAAATTTTATGATAAGTTACGACGTGACGTTACCACTAGATAGTACTATCAGAAGTAGACGATCACGAGTCCATAATCACTTTTTCCCTGGAACTCACCCGCGAACTAACAATTGTCAAATTTCAGACAAAGAAGGTTAATTGAGATTCGAGTCTCTTTCGTCCCTGACACAAACGGTTCATAGTCCTTTAGTGACCTAATGACGAACCTACCTACCTATTACCTACCTATCTTTATACATATGATGTCCTTCGATAATGCTCTCTTCGTCTTCCTGATTTCTAGATTTTTCTCGTTCTTTATATAGGAATGATTGGTCGATTTCCGTTTGTTTTTCCTCGAGTCTAATCCACATATTAAACCACTCTGTTAGTTATCGTCCACCTTTTTCACTTTTTTTCTCTCAATTCTACCGGGTTCTTCCCCGATGGTCCCAACTAGACGCTCGCACTCCCAATGGACTCTCCCTTTTACGGAAAATCTCCGACGAGGAGATTGGTCTAACATCGGTTAGTCATGATTATAATGTATTACTACCACTTTCCTATTAATGAATCAAGTCAAGTCAGCGAGTCAGTACAGGTTGAGAAACGCTGGGGTGCTTGGCGTCATGTGGTCCGGAGGGACAGGTTGTGGTAATGAATCATAGGTTACTCTTATTGATATTAATTATACGTAAGTGAGTTGTTTGTAAATGACTTGTATGTGACACACGTACTTATCAACTCTGTGATTCGATTCGTGATCACGATGTCGTCACCTGCTCTGTATCAACAAATACCTCAAATGTCAGGCCAATTTCTTTGTTCTCTCTCTTTACGAATTCATAACGACCGTTCCACTCACGACTTCTTCCTTATTGGTGTCACGGGATACGCTAGAACCTGCTGTGTGACAGTCGATAGGTCAGTCCCTTCCTCGACGCCAAGTCGTTTCCGGAGAGTCTGGGTCCAAGTTGTCGGTAAAATAGGACTCCCGGTGAACTCTCCGAGTCAGTGTTGGGACTTATAAACTATTGTACACATCCCGAGTAAGTCGAGTTGTCCTCCCTTAGAGTAAACCTTTACGGTATCCACAACCCTCCCTTTTCTCGACTCAACGGAACCCTTCAAAAGATTCTTCCGAAAGAGATCGGACATCACCGAAAAGTGTCGATTGTCGTTGTCTCTTATTCTTGGTAGGACGCGGTGCTAAAGAACCAATGGTTTCCTCAAGTGGGCTCGAACAACCTCCCTAACTCGTAGCATGGAACCCTAAGAGTACTATCGGCCACTTACTGGTGTGAACCTTATCACTAAGGTGTAACGGTCAGTGCTCTTCGTACACCCAGATTGTGATCATGTAGAAGACCGTCTACGGTCGTCCAGTGATCGACTTACAACCTCCTATTTTTACCAAAAATTTTTACTATCCCCATATCCTTTGTGTCAGAAGAGACGGTAGGAGGTACCTCCGTGATGATTTCACATTCTTTTTACTGTCCACCTCTTTTTTGTCTATGTTACAGGTCTTTTTGTCTCTACCGACCCGTTCGGATTAAACCCTTGTACCGTCCCGTAGAATTGGTACCTGTACGGTATGTATCTTTCCTTCTTTCAGGGTCGATGCCCGTAACGACTCCGGATTGGACTGACTGTCACCTCATAAATTACTGGGGATAACTTCGAAAAGTCTTTGCTACCGTAAATATCTAGTGGACACACGTGACACTCGAGGTAAGGGTTAATAACCATTTTACTGAAGAAAGATAACAAGGGGGACTTCCTTCGGAACAAGAATTCCTTAATATCCTTTGGTCAGAATTGTTTTTGTTTCGATTAATTAACCGTATCCAATTACCTACCGGCTACCCGTCCCATGAAATGATCTAAGAATCCTTACTTACTTTTCTGAATCAACTTAGAAACGAAAATAGAAACTGAGGGATCCCAGTGTAAATAATACTCATTTGTGTTGGGTAATTTTTAGTGACTGTCTAATCCGTAGATATACTGAGGTAGATGATAATGTTATAATAATGGTGCGGTATAAGAAGTTACTAGAATGATCTTGGATTGTGTCTAAATAGAGGTCCTCCGTGGTCTTTTTCGACTAAATTTCTACCTGTAAACGGAATTGGGGATTTTTCGGCCATCATCCGAAAGTGAGTTCGGTGTACACATACGTGTTAGATAAACTTTTGTAAATTTTTGAACCTGGGTCACAATATAACTATGTTACCATAATGTACACTACGATCTCACTGTACTCGATGAAAAAATAGACTGCAAAAGTGAAATACCGACACCGACATACGAATTTCTTCAGTTTAGAAATGACTGACCCGAAATACTTCCAAATGAGACCCTTAAGTGTTGTCTTTAAGTCAAATAAAAGATCATAAGGTGGACGACTTTCTTTAGTGGTTCGGGGTAATGCTAATGGTGAGACTACGGTGGTTAGTGTCGGACTTGATAAACTACAGAGATCGAAAAACTACTAGGACAAAGAAGAAGTTAAAGATCTCCTCTCTCGTCTTCTTAAATTACTTCTAGAGTGGAATAACTAAACGAAGTCCAAAAATTTTACTCGACCCTTACTTTATAAATAATACGGATTGTCCGACCAAATAAAAGAACTCCTAGTCGTACTTTCACGTCTGGACATTATTCAAGGTGAACACTACCGTTTTGGAGTGACTCTGTTTCGGTGGATCCCTTCGTCTTCTCAATCTAAAGTGTCATAAACACAAGTCTTCCCTCCCTACAAAAAAGATTCTTCCTTTTTATTTAAAAGACGTGAGTTCATTAAAAGGGTTCAGTAAAAGTCTTACTCGTTTTTTTACCCTCGGACGGTTTCGTCTGTTCAAAGGAAATTTCTTTCCACACTCGTTTATGTTGGTCGTTAATACTTGTCTTTAACGGAAGTGATGTTGTCGATAGTCGATCCTATGTGTCGTGTACGCCCTTTGATTAGGAATTTTTCGAGTAAAGGAAAACATACCGATGAATCTACTTTCGTGGCTCGATTAGGTTAATAAGATTGACACGAAAATTTTAATTTAAAAACTAAATAAAACCGATCCATCTACTAAGTTTTCAATGTTAATGCTGTCTAAACTTTAAGTTAACTGTATGATGTCTTCTTAGTAGTAAGAATATTTCATAATGTCTTTTCTTGAAAGGTCAAACAGACTTTTTACAGACACGTAAGTTCACAGACCTCA
The DNA here is from genome assembly GCA_006410555.1 of Capra ibex. Classification (NCBI taxonomy): domain Eukaryota; kingdom Metazoa; phylum Chordata; class Mammalia; order Artiodactyla; family Bovidae; genus Capra; species Capra ibex. Next base: position 7,339,133 of record SJYO01029184.1, on the reverse strand, counting down.
TCGAATACGTTGAGGTCAATGTAAGAAAATCTAGTTCCTCAAGAAACCCCTTTTCTGGGACCCGAGACAGTGAACTAAAGTGAATGAATTCAGACCGTTCATAAAGCTTGGAACCCAAAGGATCAAATATATTGCCTTTCTTACTATGACTAGAAACATTAAATGTACAATTTCCCTACTATATATCATAAAGATGTTCCGGTGTATTAATTTGTCGAACCACAAAAAGCGTATTGACAGAAATTTCTCCTTCAATCCAAATTTCCACCTTCGGTGGTAGAGGACGTATAAGACTGTTTATGGAGTGTAACTTTCATCAAAGTTGTTGTAGTGTGAAGTTACTATTCATTTTTATATCCTAGAATCGAGTCTGACTACTACTTTACGGTCGAACGAAAAAGGTAGGTAGAATTTATTAGGTCTTTTAACCAGAATAGCGAGATTAGGAAGACTGTGTACTTCCTGTACTCATCACTGAACTTTTCTTTTCTACTTTCTAACTAGAAGTGGTAAGGTAATTATGGAAGATTTAGTTACTGGATTTTTACAAAGTATCCCACTAAATTTTTTTTTACATTTTGCTTGTAATATCTGAATTGTTAAGAAGAACAAAGGTAATCGGTACATGAAAACAATTAAACTACGTACGAACCTCATCAGTACAGATTTGTTTCCGTAGTGTATCCAATAATTGATTTGCAACCAGTTCCCTTTGTTTTAAATTGATCTAAAGGTTAAATTAAACAAGTTCCTCTAGTGACAAATTTGGGTGAGGAAATTTTCACTTTAGTCATCGGAAGGGACTTTTAGGATACCCAACGTTTATTTACTACCGTCGGAGTATTAGAAAAAAATTAGGTGAACCTATAAAACAAATTTATTAAATATGGAACAGATCGTTCCGTTCGGTTACTAAACTTCGTGGGAAGGACCTTCATGAGAGACCTTATGTAAACTAAACTTATGACGAGATAGATACATTCTATAAGAAGTAAAAATCCTATACACTAAACTTTACATAATGTAAACTCCCTCAATGTATCCCTTATATACGAGTGAAATCATAGACGGGTTATTTTTACATTGACTCTTCTTGTTAAAGACGTTGTTTACGGTAGTGCATGTCAGGGTCCTAGGTTGTCTTTGTGTAAACTCCTCAAGATAAGGAAATCTTTTAGACGTGACACGACAGAAAGATCGTCGGATAATGGCGATGATGGGTAAGAAACCTCCTCAACCTCGACCAGTTACCTATTGGTTAGTACGTTTGATGTTCCGACGAACCGATCATGTTCAGTAACAAGAAGGAACAGGGTTAGGGATAGTGTCGACAGAATGAGTCGGAAGAGAAAGATAACGTGTGACTTATTTATTCTCGAACCCTTTCAAACAATCTTCGTCATAGAGCGGAAAAGTCTGCGAACCACGAGCAGATGTTGACCGTAAACACCTATACTTTATTGTTAAAACGAAACATGGAGAAGGGATTTAGATTTGACACTCAGAGAAAGAACTGACCCTTTAGATGTTGTCTCCGAGATCGGAAGATTCGAGATTACGACTCAGGTGAACCGTGAGACCTCAAGGTTACCCCTACTTACTTTTATAAAGTGACACTTGAGACCATTACAATGACGACGGCGTAATGACTCGACATAAACTGCGAAAGGTATTGGTCCTGAGGTCCTCCGTCGTGTTAGTTCAGTCTTCCAAAAGGAAGAAGGAGTATATCAGAAGACAAAAGTCGTTATTATAATCTATCATTAAATTAAATAATCGGATTCTAATGAAGTCAATTTTTTACTCTACCTTTCTTAACTATCTAATCCACTCTATTTTTATATCCTTGTCAACTTCTACCTATAAAGAAATAAGTATAAGTACCCATCAAACGGTAAAAGTACAGAAAGTAAGATATCCTTACCGAAGTAAAATAAACTAAACTATTAACTCTATATTACTCTTTATCTTAGTTCGACACTTTTACAAGTACTGTTTTAGAGAGAGCGATTTACGAGAAAGAAATTTACACTACGTTTATAGTAGTCCGTCAAACTTGAAATAGTGGGATCAGAAACCTTTCTTCTTTTGTGTTAGGAGTTATTTTTAAGATTGAACGTATAATTGGTTCAAAAGGAAGAGAAACCTCCTCCATCCTATTTTTACGTTTGTTTGTTTCATAAGTTATATTCTTTAATCCCTTAAACGTAAATATATTTCGGAGTAGGTACAGGTTCATTCTTTATGTTTTTTTAAGGTGTAATCGTTTCAACTTTAAGTACTTCGAGATTACTACAACGGACTAAAGATATCCGGACCGTAACTTACTAAGTGAAGGACTCGTGACTGTTTTTAGTCTAGGTAACAAGGAAATTAAAATAATAAAAGGGGATATATTGTCAAGGAAAAATATGTTCTCATGGCACTATCCGTTACTGTTCATGTTATTTTGACTTTTACAAGGGTCAATTGTTACTTACTAATTTAACAGAATCGTCAATAGTTATGCCAAGGTATAGGAACGACTTACTTTTTTTCTGGAAACCTTATTCGACATTGATACTAAAATTATATATGTAACAAGTCGTACTTTTTTAATCGAATGATTTATTACGAAAGACTTTTCGTAATAGGTTTTTATTTAACGTCGTTAGTCGTTATGTGTCTGCCTTAGGTACAGGTCCTTTTAAGGTAAAAATCTATCTTTTTTCGTACATAGGTACTGTCTCCTTATTTTACATTACGTCCATTTTACTATGTAGACTGAGACTTTTCTTGTAAAACTAAGGTAAGTTTTCAACGAAGACTTCCGATTTTCGCTTCCGGAGAAGGCAAAAAGTAAACCAATAACAAAGATTAGATGAGACGTTAATTTTTTGTACCGCATAATTACCTATTAGTAATTCTTCCTCCTTTATCGAAAGTCGAACGAAGGTAGGAGAGCTTCAGGTCTCTTACACACCCGACACCCCTCTCTAGGACTACCGGTGACTCACCAATGACCCACCGACAGTGGACTGTCTGTACCGTCAACCGACCAGGGAAACGAGGTCTTCCGAGAACCACAAGTGTAAAAGAAAAAAGTAACAGACGAGGTTTTCAGAATAAATCCCAAAGATATGATGGACATCTTTCCTCGAGGTCAAACCTCTCCTGGTTGAGGAAATGGTGAAGGGTTTCGATCTATGAGCTGATTACCTTTCTTTTTTTTTTAGTCGTATTCAATAGGTTCTCTTGTCTGACTGGAGTTTGCACAAGGAGGTACAAGCCCCGTCTTCAGACAGAAGGACTAATATAAAACGAACACGACACGAATCAGTGAATCAGCACAGGCTGAGAAACGCTGGGGTACTTGATATCGGACGGTCTAAGAGGTCCGTTCTTATGACCTCACCCAACGGTACGGGAGGAGTTCCCCTAGAAGGGTTAGGTACCTAGCTTGGATCCAGAGGGCGTGACGTCCACCTAAGAAATGCCAGAGTCAGTGGTCCCTTCGGGTTCTTATGACCTCACCCATCGAATGGGGGAAGCAGTTCCGTAGAAGGACTGGGTCTTTAACTTGTCCCTAGAGGACGTAATGTCTACCTAAGAAATGGTCGACTCGATAGTCCCTTCGAATATACTTATAATTTTATCAACACATAAGAGACTCGGAGGACTCTATGCCTCCTTCTTGACCCTTCAACTTCCGACACTACCGGACCTTAAATTTTAGAAGATGTACATGTTTGGTGTCAAAAGGTGCAGGATTGACCAAGAGTAGTTAAGACTCGGCTTGACGAGATGTTTTAGGTATCTCGTCAATTGTAATGGAACTAATAAAGATGGGTCTATCAACTTTCAAGTGATTTCTTAGAATTCCTTGTTTTAGATGTTTCGTAACTACAGGAAATACTTGCTGGGAAAGTACTGGGGTTCCTGACATAGGGCGGTCCAAGGAGACAGGTACCCTAAAAGGTCCGTTCTTATGACCCACACCCAACGGTACGGGAGGAAATTCCCTAGAAAGACTGGGTCCCTAGCTTGGGATCAGAGGACGTAACGTCCGTCTAAGAAATGGCGATTCGGTGGTCCCTTCGAGGAAATACTTACTCATGTGTCATTTAAGTGTGGTCTTTGGTCGTCTCGGTAAAAGTTCGAGTTCGGAACCCATCTCTGTAGGTAATGTTAGAACTCTTACCGTTATAAACTCAATGTAGGCGTAAGACATAGATCAGGGTTTACTCAGTAAGAGTTGATGAGAGGGAATGAGAGGTTATACATTCGTATATCATTTGCTTACCTGTATACCAGCACATATTGGAATCGGTGTCTGTACGTTTATTTGGTCGTGTACAAAGTGAATAATCTTTCGTTTGACCGTTTGATAGATTTTAGGTTTAAATATAGTCTTTATTCTATCTCGACCACACACACATCGCCCCACCCCCCTCCGTCCGTGTGTAAGGCAAAGATATAAAAGTCACGAAACATGAATTGGTTTAACAGCGACGACTTTGAAGTCAATAAAGTCTCAGTGACACCCCTTCGGGATGTCTCTCAGAGTGTCAATAGAAGACACTCAGTGGACAGAGAAACCATAAGAAACAGTAAACTACAGATGATCAGGGTAAATCCAGAGAATTTAAATCGTGGTGAGGGGTGAGGGGGGTTCCGACGAGAATGTTTGCTCGTCGACGACGTCCTCACAGCAGAATTTACCGAGGTATTTACTTATTCATTTCTGATACCGGGTAAGGTCACCGGACAAAACCGAGTTACCATGTTTGAGGGTCGACCGCTTAAGGGGTCCTTCATGGTGATGTTTTTGTTAGACAAACTAACTACGTCACTTTAGACTTTTAACAATACTGTTCTTCGAGGGATGTGTCTAAAGTTCCTTTGAAACCAATCGTGTAAGAAAACTCCTGTTATTACACTTTCGGGTGGAATGTATGAAATAAAAAAACCGGTCCCAACAATACTTCGAGTCAATAAGCTTTAATGTTCAGTCAAAACTTTACAATATGAGCTATGGACATGTCCGATACTTTTCTGTGTAGTAAGGAAACACAGACACTTTACTGGAGTAAATTCTACAAAATCCTCTTTAATAAGTCTTTTCAGTTCGTTTTTTCAAGTCGACATTTTTCCTTCAACAAGGTTCTCCAATCAACGAGTAATTAGGAGTTGTGATCAGACTCATACACACATTCTCACTCTCTCTTTTCCTTTTCTTTGATTAAATTTTTAATTGAATTTTTTTCAAAGGTGTCTACCGACCAAGATCTTGTGATCCGTCAAATCTTTTACGGTCTCCCAAAGGGTGTATCCCGGTTCTTTTTAAGAGAAAAATTTTCGTCCCCGTCCTCCTGGTTCTTTGTCCCTTTCTCTCTTTCTCTACTTTTGGGACTCGGAGAGAGATATTTATAGGTTGTTACCAGACCGAGGTCCTTCAGGCCGTTATATGTCGTCGATCAAACGATCACTCTTCAAGTTTCTTTAAATTCATATACTTTCTCTAAGAGAAGAGTGGGAAAAGATGGAAGGAGTGATGACGGGATAACCAAATGAAGGAACAAGAATTTAAATCAACAAGTAACTGGTGTTGTGAGTTCCTGTACGACCCAGGTGACTCGAGGGACTTTTACTCTCCCATGTTGGTTCTAGAGACAAACATGCTTTCCCCCAAAGTCACGGGACCTCACACGAGAAAATCAGGGAAGGGAGGACCTCTTATAAGAAATCCAGTCTAAACAGTCTCCAGTGGGGCTCAGTTCTAGGTCCGAAATTGATTCAGATTTTCAGGAAGCAACTATGGATTAAGTAAGAAAGTTTCGGTTCGACAGACGAAGAGGAACCAGTTTACTCCGGACCCTTGCACACAATTAAGAGGAAGTTCGTAACGTGACTAACACCCCAAGTCAAGTTCGGTTCCGAGGACACCAAAGTTCAATAAAAACTAGGCTGACACGTTAATTCTAGCAAAGTAGGGACACGCGGCTTGTCGGTAATATGAATGACGTTAACAAGGACGAACCAAACTCCCTTATCACTCACTCACTATGGGCACGTAAAATTCCTCTGTGTCCCTTGTATTAAAACCGTCTAAAGTATTTGAGCATCTTAGATACATAGATGTTACACGGGAAGACCGACCCGGAAACCCTTTTCATAGAATTCGTGGATCGTATGATGTCGATTAGTCTGTAATTAAGACTCGTTTCCCTATGACACTTTTCGTAGAGCAAGGACAAATACTTCTTATACGTCTAATAAAATGACATCTAACAAAAGTCATAAGACATTCACGAGTAATGCACGTCCGTCAAACCGACTCTACATTTACTATGAATTAAGAACTTTCTTTTCGTTCAGAAATGGAAGTATATTTTGTCTACCGGTTTCACACACGGACTGGTGAAAGAATTATCCGCGGTCCTATTTCGTCTCGTAGTTTTCCACGATGAAAATTTAATTTTTGTTTTGTTTTGTTTTGATTTGTGTTGTCGTTAGACGACTTTTCTTTTTTTTTTTCGTTCCTGGTCATTGCAGTAGTTGATTTAATCCCGACTGTTCCCTGACCTCCATGAAACAGTAGTCAAAGGGTCCATTAGTCCACTCCTCCCTGGGGGTAGGGCCCATATTCGTGTACCTTGGAGCGAGAGTAAGAGACAGAGACTCTTTGTGTGTGTGTGTGTCTTGGAGCGAGAGTAAGACAGAGATTCTGTGTGTGTGTGTGTGTGTGTGTGTGTGTGTATGTCTTGGAGCGAGAGTAAGACAGAGATTCTGTGTGTGTGTGTGTGTGTGTGTGTGTGTGTGTGCGTGAAGAATGAGGACGAGGTGACACAGGACGCTCGGATTTACTCTTCTCCTGATCTACTTTGTATAGTTAAAGTTCCGACCGATGTCCCACCCGACAAGACTGGGTGTGAGGAATCGGTCACAGAAATAAAATTGTACAAAGGATAGAGTACAGTACTATCCCTCGAAAATAGGATACGAAATTAAGGGGTCGTAAATGTGACATAAAGAACTGGACTGGTAGACGTAAAAGTTTAGTTCTACAAGGTTGAGATTTACTGACGTCCGGTCGGACGGATTTGACAATTTCCATTTCTTTTCTAAAAAGAGAAAGACTCTTCTCGGGTTCAACGATATATTCCATGAAGTTTTTGTAGTAGTTATGTTCGGGTTGTAGATTCTCAAAAAAGTGGTTCATATTATGTCTCGTGTGACCGTAAAGACTTTCCTTTTTTTTTACACAAAAATAACAATCCTAGATCGTTCTAAGTAAAAAAACGATTACTCCTTTAACCACCCTTTTGATGTACATGGATTCAGTACTGGTTTTGTTACACATTCTTCTGTTGTAAACTTGTTCTTTACACTCATTCTTCGGGTCTTGAAGTCACCTCTTCAACCTTGTCCCGTTTTACCTGACCTTTCTCTGACCAAACATTACTTTTCTGAACTCAAGTTGAAGTTAAGACGGTGAATAAAGACTTGACACACAGGAAACAATTTAGTCAAGTAGAGAGACTTGTATTCACAGGAGTAGACACTTCTGTATTATTATTGGGAACCCTAGCGTGTTCCACCAACGTCCCTAGTTTGTTTCTTTGCTTGTGTTTTTGCGACATGTGAACTTTTACAATCTGTATCCAGTTAATGGACATAATGTGCACTGGTCCTATGTGTTGTTATGTGTTAAACATTCAGTTCTGGTTATAATTGATAAGACGAAGGAGGGTGAAAAAGTTCCTAAGTTTACGGGACTAGATCTGTCTCCAACGTGTGTAAATCCGTAAAGTTTTTTGTTTTGACTTCTTTGTCTTTTGTTAGATTCATGTGATAATCATAAGTCGGTAAGTTTATTACTACACCTTATAGAATTATATCCTCCCTTATAAATACTATTATTGTTTTCCAAAGTTTATATAATACATACAACAACAACAAATCAACGATTCAACACAAACTGAGAAAACACTGGGGTACCTGTCATCGGGTGATCCGAGGAGACAGGTACCCTAAAGGGTCCGTTCTTATGATCTCACCCACGGTAAAGGAAGAGGTCCCCTAGAAGTGTTGGGTCCCTAATTTGGGAGTAGAGGACGTAACCTTCCGTCCAAAAAGTGATGATTCGATGGACCCTTCGGATACAACACACACACACACACATACACACACACACACACACACACATAGTTTGTTAATATATATACACACACATACGACGACGACGACGATTCAGTGAAGTCAGTACAGGCTGAGACCCGTTGGGGTATCTACCGTCGGGTGGTCCGAGGGGGCAGGGACCCTAAGAGGTCCGTTCTTGTGACCTCACCCAACGGTAAAGGAAGAGGTTACGTACTTTCACTTTTCACTTTCACTACAACGAGTCAACACAGACTGAGAATCACTAGGGTACCTGACGTCGGATGGTCCGAGCAGGCAGGTATCCTAAAAGGTCCGTTCTCATGACCTCACCCCACGGTAACGGAAGAGGGTATACACACACACATATATATATATATATATATATATATATATATATATATATTGTATATAATTTCTCTCTTTGTCTGTCAGTGACCGGTGACATTCCTAGATATTGTCTTATAATTATAACCAACAGAGACGAACCCCCCCCAGAATTTTACCTATCAAGAAACATAAAAGGTTAAAAAGATGTTCGTGTTTAATGTGACAATTTGCCCTTTAATTATAGGAGTTTTAGTCATAAGGAAATCTCTCCCGCTCTTCCTCTTTCCCTCTCTCTCTACTTGTTTCCCTCTCCCTTTCCCTCCCGAGTTTACTCTTTCAATTTTCAGAACAAGGTGCATTCTGATATTCTCTGAATGTTCCTGTAAAGTTGTTAATGACTTCTCTGAATAGTCCACCCTGAAGAATGCTCGTCGGGTCGACCTAAAAGTACTTCGTAACCTGGCCACCTCCATCTAGGGCCACTTGACCGAAATTTTAACTCAAGACTAGGTGGAAACGGTACGTCACCAACGGACACGGGAGACATACCCTTTGGGACGGGACGCGAGGGAAGTCATTCGTATGTCTGTCTCACGTCTGGTCCCAGAGGGTTGTCGTCGACGCAGTTGCAAGGTGAAGTCTAAAAGAGAGAAGTCAACACTAAAATCCACCCTTACCTACCGAGCAACTCAATGGAAAAGGAAACCTTGGTAGGGCGACGTCACTACTCGTGACCGACTCCTCCCATCACACTGGAACGCCTTGTCAAACAAGGGACCCTTATTGGTATGAAAACCTAAAAGGTACTTAGAATAATCAAGTCAGAATCTTTTTTCCGTGTTAGACTGTTATATTGTCTATTCTCGGAGTCTCAGAAGGTTCTTAATATCCGACTTCAGTCGTACAGTGATATGTCTGGTATTGTCGTTTATTATTCTAGTTTATAAATACTTGAGAAACCCGAAAATTGTGACATTTTGTGACACGCACACAGTAGTGTAAATTAGGAGAATTCCACAGGTACTTCAGATATGATGATAATGGGGGTAAATTCTTTACCCCCCATCTCTCTGTCTTTCTAATTGAGGAAATAGAGTTTAGTGTTTGAAATATTCGTCGACTCGACCCAAAGGTTAGGTGCAGACTGTCTCGGGAGGGAGAATTGGAGACATTCGTAGGACTTCCGTTTATAATTCACAGTAAATAATTACTGTGACGTCGGAAGAATTTGGATCCTGTAGTTTTTCTACAACGGTCTCTCACTCTTCATCCTAATAAGATAAAACCTCTGTCTCTTGGTACTAAGGTGATAAACGATAGAACTCAGACTTCTGAGTCATCATCGTCTGTCTACAACTCTACATCATCGGTCAGGGAACAGTTCTCCCTTCGCCAAAGACGTATCCTTACCATTGACATGAGACACTCCTCTAAATTATTAGACTCTTATACACATCTTTTCTTTTGTCGGTGACTCTACCTTTGGACCCCCAATCCTTTCCGTAGTTGTAAATTCTTCTCTGTTTTCTCTCCCTTCTTAGTTTTCTTTTTATCTCTCTTTCGTCACAACCCTTTCGGTTTCCCTTCTCAAACACGGTTACTCCTCCTCCACTACTTGGATCAGGTGACGACGTCCTTCCTCTTCAGTCCACTCCAGACGTCTCTTGTCACCCAAATCAAACCACCAGTGACCACTGGAGTCGTCATCCTCAAATTCCTGTCATTATTCGCGTCTTCTCTTTCATTTTTTCTAACTCCTTAATTACTCATCTACTCTTTTGTCTGGTTAGTTTCTGTCTAATCCAACCGAGAACCGATAGTTCCTTTTCTTCGTCAAACTCTCCCCCTTTTCTCAAGGTCCTCTCTGAAAACTCTTACCCTCAGAACTGTTAATAGACATACGGTTACCCTTTTGCGACTATCAGTTCCTCTGTCAATTTCATGTCATACCCTTTGTTTTATGACTAGATCCAGAGGTACCGAAACCCTTTACTATGTTAGTTTCCTTTCTATCTCCAGAATCGGGATTTTACCTTCTTTTCCGGAAGAAAACCCTCTCCCTCCAACTTGCCTTCCTGGACATTCTAGGAAGTGTCATAATTCTGAAAAACTACTTCCTGTTTTTTTTAGGACAGCGATAACGTCACACAAACCTACCACTCCTTCCTTTCCATGTGGATACCTGAGTCCAAACAAGATATACCGTGTCTTTTTTCATTACAATTTTCCTAGATCAGATGAAGTCTTTTGGTGGTTATTAGGGAAGTGGACTACGATTTGGATCTGTAAAAAAGTTGTTTCTCCAGAGAGAGAGAAAAGAACAGCATAGTCCGAAGATTTTCGACTCTTACTATGGAAACGTACTTTCATTGTACGTTGTACGTTAGATGGACGTGTGACTGTTCTTATATGCCTTTGGTACAGTGAAATTATTACACCGAACCCCGAGGGAGGGGGTGGAACCCGGGGTCCGACAGGAATGATAGAGATCTGAGTCGGAGGATGAAGACGGATTTTATGGAAATCCTAAAGAGGACACACGTATTGTTTATTGTCGTACTACATGTAAAGTCGTGAATAAGTTTTCTCCAAAGGTCCACGGTCTATGTTCACCACCTTCTAGAACACAAAAAAGGAAATCTAGATTTGTCAGACTTAGAGTCATAACGAGTACCCTTGACAAAGTTTCCGACTTCACAGTCTTAGTCTTTCCTTTCTTTACACACCCACCGTTCAACGATGTACGTTTGGACAGTATAAGAAGAAAGTAAAAGTCTGGACTTATACGTACCTACGTCTTTAATATCGAATAGGGTTTCAAAAATAACAGCCGTAGTTTATATTGTTTTTTACAGTTCTTCTATTCTAACCATATAAATTCACTTTTACAAGTTGTTTAAACTAGAAATTGAGTTTATCGAGATAGACAATTACTCGGGAAAGTGAGGGAAACTTATATGAGACTCTCTTCCAACACCCCGTTTCATGTCTCATTTTAGAGTAAATAAGTTTAAAGTGATGAAACTGTAAATGTTATTAATCTTACCTCTCTTTGTGAAAACAAATCGCTAGGTAAATCTGTACCCATGTTTTATTACCGTGACTCCTTCTTTGTTTTTATAAATAATTTTTACATCCGTATTTTTACAGGTGGTGTCGTAACAAAATATTGTTGTTATTTTTTCTTTTGTGAGATTTGTAAGTAGTTATCTCTTGACCTATTCGTTTAATACCATGTATATATGTTATCTTATAATGGTCGGAAAATTTTACTACTACACCTGCGTGTAAATAACTGTTTCATACACGTGTTCTACATTCATTTTTTTTTACGTTCAATGTCTTATCGTGTGTGTCTTAATAGTGTAAATACATGTTGTTTCATGTATATACACATATATGTATCTCTCCGTATACCCACTGTCTGTGACTTTAGAGACCAACCACTGACTTTAGAGACCAACCACTTAAACACCATTGCAAATTGAAGAGAAATGAAAGTATATTTTATTTTTTATCTTCTTTGTTTCATAAACCCTTGTTTGAAAAGATCTCAGGAGTTTATTGAAATTAAGTGTACAGTTGTTGACTCTGTAATTAATATGTATTAAAGCAATTTAGTCCAGTAGAGTCCTGGAAATGGTATTTTCCTTATTCGTATCAAACTTAATTAGATCCCTTGTCCACAATAACGTAGAGAAATTTTTTATGAAATATTCTGACTGGGTGAAGCATTAAGAAAAAATCATCACTCACCCAAAATACACACACACACACACACACACACTTGACTTGTCGTTCAGAGTTTCAACAAGGAATCGACACCGCACGTGTGCGTGTGTGTATGGTGGTGGTGGTAGTAAAGGTAATAATTAGATGTAGTAGTATTTCCTATGATTGTCTATAATTTTGACTAATGTAATCACCTTTATTTATATATGAATTTTATGGGTATCACGAAGGATCGTTCTTTAGATATTGTTTACTCTTTCCTCAGTTACCAACCTTATATCCTCAAGTTAAATAAAAAAAAAGAGTAAATAAAAAAATTAAAAAATTAAAAAAATTAAAAAAAATTAAAAATAAAAATGAAATAAAATGATCCTCAAGTTAAATTTAATCTGACTTACTGTAGAGACGAAGTATACCACCCTATCAGAATCGGTCTTTTTGGATACCAAAAGTTTAAATATGAATTATCAAAAATTTTTATTTAGTAGTAAAGATATATTACCTCATCCTATTTTAATACTTAGAATGTTTGTGTCAGTTACAAACACTTATACAAAAGGAGTATGTCTTGAACCTATACATAGTTGATATGGTTGTACTCAAATTCGTAATGAGGGCCTTGAATAAAATTCGGACTGGATTACTTAGTTCATTTATAAAGTTGTCGATAAATAACTCGTGGATGACGTGACAAGGTCCGTGGTTCTTCTCCAATGACTTGTTTTATTTCTGGGACGGGAGTTCCTCGACTGTAAGATCATCTCTCTGTTTTATTTATTTGTACATGTATAGGTAAGTAAGTTGTCTTTGTCACTTGTTTTGTTTTGAGAACGGACGTCTATTAAATACAAGATCCTATATCTATGTTGTTGTGTGTTTATTTGTGAAATAAGTTGTTTGTATGTAAGTTGTATAAACAAGACTAACCTAGCCAAATATAGACATATATAATGCCTGTCACCCTCTACCTCTTAGTCCTCCTGTTTCATAATCAAATTTAATCCCTTCGGAGAAACCATTCCACTATAGACTTGTCCCTCGACTTTCGTCCCTCTCTGCTCGTCACTCCGATAGACCCCTTCTCCTCAGGTCAGTCTTCCTTACCGGGTAACTCTTCCGCGACTTCGTCTCCTCCGAAGAGTACTACACTCTTTCCTTGTCGTACTTTCGGTTGCACTGAACTCGATCGCTCACCACTCACTCTTCGGTCACTTTTACGCCTACCACGTCAGTCTGTCTCGACCCCCTGGTACAGTGTCTCTCAGACTGGTAGGTATGATTCCTGAGAGTTCATACGAGGCTCCTTCGGCAACCTTCTTGGACCCGTCTCCTCGATAATGTGCTAGACTGAATATACATTTTTGTCACTACCATTTTATCTCGTCCCTCCGTACCTTACATTCTTCCTTCTAATGGATCCTCCAACAACGGTTTTAGGTCTATACTCTCCCCCTTGACTCTTTACCTTCACTACTCTTGACCAAACCAAGAGTTCAACGTATATAAAACTTCCTTTTCAGTTCGAAACGACGACGTGACCCACACATTACAATTTCTTCTTTTCTACGTTCTGTTGGAGTTCCTATAACTGGGTTCTTTGACCTTCCTACTCCAACGGTAAATAACTTTACCTCTTCGAACACCCCATTTCGTTTAGACCCCTTCCCCATCCTTATAAAGATGAACCTGTTCCATTGACTATCCACGACTAATCCGTGGCTTTACCTCTACAGTTTCTTCGTTGACCTTTATGTCAACACCTAAAATCTATTCTCCAGGTCCGACCTCCTAAACCCCCTCAGGGGGTATATATCTACCCGAAGGGACCACCGGGTCTACCATTTCTTAGACGGACGTTACACCCTCTAGACCCAAACTAGGGTCCCAACCCTTCTAAGGCACTTCCTCCCGTACCGTTGGGTGAGGTCATAAGAACAGACCTCTTAGGGGTGCCTGTCTCCTCGGACCACCCGATGTCAGGTACACCAACGTTTCTCAGCCTACACTGACTTGCTAATTGTGTAGGTGTATGCCTGTCATAAAGTTCAGTACTCTCACCAAGAGATCTTTTATTTATATCTATTTCTTGTGTAGGTTCTCGGTTCAGGTACCCGGGTGGTTTTAGATTTGAACTTCAATTCTTTCTTGGTCGTTTCCTTTGTCTTCCTAACCGGTCACTCTCTCCTCTTTTTGGTTCTCTCGTACCATAAGACCTCCGGGTCACTCTACTTTTCTCATTAACCCACCTTATGATACTACCCATCCCCACCCTACATCCCCCGTTTTCGGTCTGACCAATCCAAATTCCTTCGTACTCTCTTCTACTCCCCTCTAAACTCCCCAACACGACATTGTCCTTTGATTATTTACCTAACCATAGATCACTCCCTACATATTAGTTCCCTCTAAAAAGAATAAATTTACCCTTTTTGTCCTCGTACAAACATACGACTACCCCTAATATACAATGTCTCCTTTTATACTACTGTATCCTTCCTCCCGACTAGTAAAGACTTGACTAGTAGAACTTTCTACACCCCGACTTAGGTCTCCTTTTGACATTCCCGACCGAAAGATATCCTCGTTCCTTTTCTCTGTATTATTGTCCCCCCTTTCCGTCTCATCCATCCGTATCTATATTCGCCCATTCTCTATTTGACCACCTTCATGTTCCCTTTAAAATAAAAGACAAAATAGACACTTTGTTCTTAGAATCGGACTTCTCGTCCTCCTCTGTAAGTCCTAAAGTCCTCTTTCTTCATACTTTGTTAGTACATGCAACCATAGTTTCATTAAGTTGATCCTTTTAAGATTATTATGATTATGATTATTCCTCTTACTCCATGTCCTTCTACCGAAATACATACGGTTGTATAAATTTAGGGAGTTGGGATACCGAATTAAAAGATGATGATAGGGGTATAACTTCAGTTCACATATCGTCTGAAAACCTGAGTCTCCCTCTCCCTCTCCCACTCTACTAAACCCTCTTACGGTAACTTTGTACATATTATAGTACATTCTTAGCTTAGCGGTCAGATACAGACTACGTCCTATGTCGTACGAACCCCGACCACGTACCCCTACTGGGTCTCTCTACAATACCCCTCCCTCCACCCTCCCCCCAAGTACAAACCCTTGTGTACATGTGGGCACCACCTAAGTACAGTTACATACCGTTTTGGTTATGTCTTGACATTTCATTTTATTTCATTTTTTTTTTTTTTTCTTCAGTTCACCCGGAATCTTTCGTAGTGATACTTGTTTCGATCACCTCCACTACCTTAAGGTCAACTCGACAAAGTTTAGGACTTTCTACTACGACACTTTCACGACGTGAGTTATACGGTCGTTTAAATCTTTTGAGTCGTCACCGGTGTCCTGACCTTTTCCAGTCAAAAGTAAGGTTTAGGTTTCTTTCCGTTACGGTTTCTTACGAGTTTGATGGCGTGTTAACGTGAGTAGAGTCTACGATCATTTCATTACGAGTTTTAAGAGGTTCGATCCGAAGTCGTTATGCACTTGGTACTTGAGGGACTACAAGTTCGACCAAAATCTTTTTCGTCTCCTTGGTCTCTAGTTTAACGGTTGTAGGCGACCTAGTAGTTTTTTTGTTCTCTCAAGGTCTTTTGGTAGATAAAGACGAAATAACTGATACGGTTTCGGAAACTGACACACCTAGTGTTATTTGACACCTTTTAAGACTCTCTACCCGTATGGTCTGGTGGACTGGACGGAGAACTCTTTGGATATACGTCCAGTCCTTCGTTGTCAAACTTGACCTGTACCTTGTTGTCTGACGAAGGTTTATCCTTTTCCCCATGTAGTTCCGACATATAACAGTGGGACGAATAAATTGATTATACGTCTCATGTAGTACTCTTTGCGACCTGACCTTCTTCGTGTTCGACCTTAGTTCTAACGACCCTCTTTATAGTTATTAGAGTCTATACGTCTATTGTTGTGGGAATACCGTCTTTCACTTCTCCTCGATTTTTCGGAGAACTACTTTCACTTTCTCCTCTCACTTTTTCAACCGAATTTCGAGTTGTAAGTCTTTTACTTCTAGTACCGTAGACCAGGGTAGTGGAGTACCCTTTATCTACCCCTTTGTCATCTTTGTCACAGTCTGAAATATAAAAAACCCGAGGTTTTAGTGCCGTCTACCACTAACGTCGGTACTTTAATTTTCTACGAATGAGGAACCTTCTTTTCAATACTGGTTGGATCTATCATATAAGTTTTCGTCTCTGTAATGAAACGGCTGATTCCAGGNAGTACATACCTACACTCTCAACCTGACACTTCTTCCGACTCGCGACTTCTTAACTACGAAAACTTGACACCACAACCTCTTCTGAGAACTCTCAGGGAACCTCACGTTCCTCTAGGTTGGTCAGGTAAGACTTCCTCTAGTTGGGATTCTAAAGAAACCTTCTTTACTACGATTTCGACTTCGAGGTCATGAAACCGGTGGAGTACGTTTCTCAACTGAGTAACCTTTTCTGAGACTACGACCCTCCCTAACCCCCGTCCTCCTCTTCCCCTGCTATCTCCTACTCTACCGACCTACCGTAGTGCCTGAGCTACCTGTACTCAGAGTCACTTGAGGCCCTCTACCACTACCTGTCCCTCCGGACCGCACGACGCTAAGTACCCCAACGTTTCTCAGCCTGTACTGACTCGCTGACTTGACTTGACTTGACTTGACTAGGGGTATAATGTCTACTCTTTTGTTTCAGTTCAGTCGTTAAGTAGACACATCGTCCGAATGGCCCGTCGTGACTACCAGGTGGTTACTAGTCAGTTTAATAATTTCACTTAATTTCACTTTAGTCTATCGTCGTGACACAAAAGGAGGTCGGTGTGAACATGTCTACAGCTTAACCGTTTCTACACTTAAATTGATCCCACCCCTACAACGGTCAACTACTTGTTACCCACCCCCCTTAAATTAAGTTAGGTATCACATTAGTTCTCACTAGTCGTACTACCTAACAACAGTGGATTCACCCCCTTCTTCGATTCACTCCTTTACCTGTGAGACTCAGACCCCTGACCTTCCTTACTAGACATGTCCGTCTGTCACTATCAGTTTTTGTTCTACGAACTTTAATGCTACTCCTATTTCCAGTTAAACTTACTGGTAGATGACAAAAGGAAGTCTCATCTACCGACTCCATCCTATCTATTCTAGTGACCTCTTCTTTTTAAGTTTCTTGACTCTCCAGTCTCGTGGACTTTCAGTAGATGTACCTATGACTTTAGTAATTCTAAATGTTCTCATTACAACCTCCCACAGACAGTTCCCCGTTACCTGTCATCACAACTTATTATTACTTTGTGTTCTTTCTTCGGAGAATCGAAGAGAAGTTAATTTCCTTTTGATTTTTCACCACGTGTCAGGTTCTATTTGATTATCTCTTGTTTGTAAACCCTGAAGAGTACCAATATCAAGTCTTCTGACGGGGTTTGGGAACAGTAAAAGTGTTTATTAGTCAAAGTATAGTTAAACGATGAACGACTGAAGACTAGTAGATTATACGTGAAATCACTGTTACAGTGTATAATTTAGTTGTGTGTCTGTTTTCCCTGACTTTTCGACTCCATTCAATCTGTGACAGGTTTCTTGTGACAAAGTGAAAAAATAGAAAATATGTCCATTATATTAAGTAAAATCTTCGAAACTATTTTCATATTTTTATTCTTAGTACATACTAAGATGGTACGTCATTATTGATCAAAACTTAGAAACCTCCACACACGGAGAGAATATCCCTTACTCTCGGTTCTCAACCCCGGACTCAGGAGCTTCTCTAAAACAAAAATAAGAGCTTGGAAAAATTAGAATCGTCAAACGTTATTAAGTCCAAGGACAATTTAATACCTCTTTTATGTACGATCAATGATTTCGTAGTAATGATAATTACTTTCCAAAACGAGATTTACTCTTTATGAACAAAACTTACTTATCTTTATAGAAGTTAGACATCGTCTTACCGAACCATATCTCCATGACCCCCCACTAGTTTCTAATGTCTGTCGTCTTTTTTTGTATTCTTTCTCTTTCGACTTTTTGAGTATGAAGTCACTTGGACGTCGATAAACCAGGGATATTCTAAACAATCGGGCCCTCGGATTCTTTTGTCCCACTCGACTTTGACCGTTTCCACTCCAATTACCCTGATAAGGTCAAGGTTTTCGTACAATTTTGTACCTACCCTAATTACGTGAATCTTTTGGGTTAATTTCCAGATCATTACTAAATAAAAATACTTATGTACAAAAGAAGGGGTCATACATAGTTACTTAAGTCTTTCGGATTGACCTGGGAGTCAGAGGGACAGATATATATTTTTTTCATCCAACGTTTCCCTTTTACCATATAATAGACTTAAACTCATCTAGTGGAAACATCTCTGCCAGCACTAAAGGAATATGCCTTAAGTCTTTTAATACTTGAGGATGAGTATGTAGTCGGTTAGTCTTTAAATTTTCCAACCCCTTATACTAATTGTAAAGTTTATCGAGAAGGAAGTCTAAATCAACTAAGAAAGGGTCTCTCGAAGAGTATACAGTGATGTGGTACGTGCCAGACAATCTCTGTCCGTGACTATCTTGTAGAGACGTTTTGTTCTCGTCTCGACGACTACTTGATATGCTACCATAGAATCCTTTATTTCGTCGCAAGGTTTATGTAATAGGACACTTTACCCATTGCTTCGACACTCTGAGGTTGTGCAGTTAAAAAGAGAATCATAGAAAGTACACGAGAAACGAGGAGAACTCTTTACCGTATATGGAAAGTGTAGATATGACCGAGGTTTAGTTTGAATTTTTCTCCTTTCGAGACTGACGTTCGGATAGTGGTACGGGGTAAGTACGTGTAAATACTGACCTGGTATACAAAAAGAACCATCTATCCACTCGGTGCCTTTAAGACTCAAGTCTTTACTAGGGTCTGAATGTTTGTACCTGAACGTACTCACCTCACAAAGTGGGGGTGGGGGCGAGTGACTATAAGAAGTCAAGTAAATTGAATCTTCTCGAAAGTCGGGTATTACTCGTTTCTTTATGTGAGTTGGTTCATTTTGTCCTATTGTTACGTGGTTATTCTCTACCAAAAGAAGTATTTTCACAAAGTCTTTTATGAGGTTTTTACCTAACGAGGAAGTATTCGACGTGAACATTCGATTTTAAATTAAAATAAGATGTCAACGTACTCGGAGTACTTTGCAGAGACTTTGAAAACAATGTATCTTCCTACGGAATTCAAGTTACAAGTAAGTTGGTGTCACTACCCCTACCTTTCTAAGTAACTCTTGGATATATACAGTCTGTTAAGTGTCTTCATTAGAAGTACTTCGGGTCTTTATACATTATGGGGTACAAAATCTACTCCTTAGACGTTATCTAGTGTTTCGACCGTTCGCTGTTACTTCCCACCTGTACGAATACTACATACATAACACAGAGTCAACTCCCAAGAGGATCAGGGGATGAAAGACACTGGGAGGTTTGTACCCCTTATTCCTATTAAGAAAGGGGATATAAGGATGTTTACATAATACTCTACCTCTTGGACTTCTTGACGGTACGGATTCCTTATAAATGTGATGGGGATTTCTGACATGGTGAGACCACCGACAGATTCTATCTTCTTTCGAGTGTTCTTATCTTTCGATAACCCAACCGGTTTTTCAAGTAAACCCCAAAAGGTATTCAACCAAACCCTTTCGAGTTTGAAAAACCGGTTGGGTTATGTAGTGCTTGAGGAGTCGTATCAAGATGTTCAATTTACACGAGTCTTAGGAGGATCAAGGACTGTCTTAGGATATGTAGAGTTAGGAGTTTAGATAAATGTTTCTTTGTTACACCCTTTTAATTAGAATGACACGAAGAGATATTACTTTGCTAAACACGTCTTTGTCCTTAAAATACTGTCTAAGACACAGGAGATTTTCAATAGAAATTAAAGTGACGGTACATCTCTAACTACTTTCTTTCCTCTGATATTTGATACGTTGTCGAAGAGGACCGAGTAACTACTCCCTTGTGTTGCCTTGAGGAACCCAAATTAAAAGTCTTTATGGTTTCCGGTCGTAAAAACTAAGAGATACTTTAAGTTATATTTCCTTATCTATTCGTTTTGAATTCAGTTTAGACTATGTACTCTGGAAGGAGAGGGAAGTCTAGTTGTTTCAAACTTACCCCATAGACGATAGTTAAGGAGGTTTCTTTAGAGTTTGTACAAAAGAATGGTCTTTTTCGTTATATATAAGATCCCTTAGTACGAAACTATTTAAGTATCTTCTCTCTTTTAAGGGTAATTATATAGTCTGCGAACGACTATAAGACCTCATTGTGATTGTTTTATACAATTGCATCATGCATTCGTTGATCCCATTGAGACACCCATTTAAACCAAATGAAATTGGAGACTAATATATAAACAATTTGACACATATAAGTCAATACGGGTCTCTAGGGAAAACTATTTATAGTTCAAAAGTTTATGACAAGATGACCCAAACCTTACTTTGATATCTTACCTATTAATGGTAGACTCTCTCCTTTCGGAGATTGATGGTGTTAATGGGTGTAATTAAGTTTAACGTACTTTTCTCTTTTATTGTTTACAAACCTTCTGACGTGATACCCCCTTTGATTCGTTTGATCGTGTTTCTTTTTGGACTATAATTGTCTTCTTCCTTTAGTACATAAAAGAGGGCAACATACCCCATTACTCTCAGTTCGAACCTCAGGTGAACTAAACAAAGGACCCAGTCCTTTGTGTGTTCAAATGGTCACCCGTCGTTATGTCTGTTCCGTTCACTCGGGAAGTAATCCACTACATTATTGACTCACGTCGTATTTTCGGATAAAGATTCGGGTTTACTCTTTGCAAGAGTCAACTCTTTATAGATTAATACCTGGAATGGTAAAAGTTTTCGACAGATGGAGGGAAATGTACGTCGTTTGACGGTATGAAACTGTGGTAAGTGTCCAAGTAAATAATATACTCAGTGTCTGGTACCTTGACACTGTAAAAGGTGTCAACTCGCCCCACTTCTCGTCCTGGTAAGTCGCCTCCGTTAATCTTCTGTGTTTGTCAGTAGGAAATAACCAGTTCAGGTTAGTATAGAGGTCACCTTACGATTGCCATGAAAATATATTTATTTGGTCTAGTAGTTTCCATCTCTGTTTCTTCTATTACAATAGTACTTTCTAAGTAATCTTTGGTCATTGTTAAAAAACTAGTACTCATCTTTCAATTAATAAGAAAAGGGGTCTATGTTGGGTCGATAAAGTTTCTACCAGGGACCAGTTGGTCATGGTTCCTCGAGAGTAATCTAGACGTACGATGAGTTGAGATAACGACCCCTAAAATACTTTTTTGTTTTGTTTGTTTGTTTGTTTTTTGAAGTACTACCTATGTTTCAAGTCCATAAATGAATTCCGAACGTTTTATCTAAGATCCCTAGTCTCCCTAGTCTACATTAATAGAGTAAATTATATTCGTTCCCTCGACGCACGTACACACGATTCAGTGAAGTCAACATAGGTTGAGAAATATTAGGGTACCTGACATCGGGCGGTCCGAGGAGACAGGTACCCTAAGAGGTCCGTTCTTATGACCTCACCCAACGGTAAAGGAGGAGATCCTCTGGAAGGGCTAGGTTCCTAGCTTGGGCTCAGGGAATGCAGTAGACGTAACCGTTCACCCAAGAAATGGTAATCTCGGTAGACCCTTCGGGTTCCTTCCCTCGATGGACTCAAGTATGAGAGTAGATTTGCCCTGAATCTTCGACGTAAGAGTCGAAAGATCGAGTCACACGGGTGGAACCCTAAGGGACCTGTTGACACTGTAATGATGGATAAGTTGTCACAAAGAGTACATATTCTCTCCTGTACTAAATAGTTCACCGTAAAATAAGTAGTGATAGAACGTTATCACTGTCTCTGAACCATTTGTGAGTTCGGAGGTACTCCTTCCCCCGTTCGGATGCACATCAGACCGAGAGGTTTACCAAGGAAAGATTTGACACCACAAGAACTAAGCCGGTAGAGAATAATACCTTTGCTTTCTTTATTACAGAAAAGAGAGTAAGTAACCGGAGATTATGTCGTTGTACAAGAAGATAGTAGAAGATAGTAAATAATTTATAATCATCTCATAGATACTCTATAAATTATTACTTAAACCATACCTCCCCCCTATATTTTGCTCCCGTGCGGTAAGAATAGGTGTTTATCGAATTTTATACCAAACTCCTACGAGCTAAATGTGTGTTCTTTGTGGACCCCTTATTTTCTCCATGTACTTTTATACTGTATATCAGACGAGACTTTGTATTTCACTCCGGGACACTACAAATACGTCCGTAAAGATTCCAACATTACGACGTTCCTTTAACAGACTATGATAGTGTATGAAGAAATTAGAGACATAAATGTTAACCGAATTACTTCGGTTTGTCTCATCCCGGAATACCTGTGTATTAGATCGAAGATAGTTCCCTGAAAACGATTTATTTTTAAACTTCTGACCTTCAAGAAGGTACTCATTAAGTCCTCTCCTCCCTTACTGACATCTGTTTCGTTTGCTATTTCGTTTTTGTTTGTTCTCACAGATAGAGTAAACTTAAGTCTTACAGTATGGACTTCCCTTTTACTTGATGACCCATAGGAATATTTTCTTTAAAAGTTAATTTTCGTCCTTAATTTTAACTCAACCATTCCTTCGAAGAAACTCGTTGGTGTCTCTGTTATTTTAACAGACCTCCTTGTTAAACGGTAACTTAATTCACCCTACCGGTGTCTTCCATGTACTAACGAAACCCCTGATGTCAATCATAGTATTATCGTTTTTTTTGCAAGATTCTGGAGACCTTCTATACACTTAGACGGTGTTCTAGTGTAGTCTCCACAACTACGACTTTAAGGTGTCTTCTAGTTCTACGTACTTTGTTGATCTCTTTTCAAGTACATACAACGTTCTTTCGGTGAATTATAAAGAACCGGTTGGGAGTGACGGAGTGTATATTTGTAATACATGTATGGACATTGAAGACCTTATTACTTCTTAAGAAAGTCACACTGAGATCCGGTATTACTAGTTTGTTTAAAATAACCTGTTTTCCTACTTAAAGTGCAATGATTAAAACCCAAATAACAGTGTTTTATATGAATAAAACTGAAACGTAAATTAAGTCGTCATGTTGTACCACTAGGTTTTCGTCATGAAAAAAAACCTAGTAAACAATGTGTGTGTATGATACTACATTTGTTATCCCGATTCTTTCTCCTTTAATAGTATAAACTATAATACACAAAAACTGTAATAATGATGTAACCCAACAGAGATATTTGGATTGAAATCTTAGGATCTCTATCCTTTTTGAATCTGATTTTTGAGGAAAATGTCGTTTGAAAGAAAGCGTACTGTGTTCGAGTTGAGAGAGTTATCCTAGTAGGAAATGTCTTTCTCATGTAAATATAATTCCCAGAGGGTACTTGAAACTGAGTAGCACCTAAGACCATTTCACCGAGACGTATACCGAAGGACTTACTAATTAAAGGAGTTATATAGTTTACTTTGTGACCAGGTACTGTTTTACCTTTACCTAAACCAACGTTCTTATTGTTGTTTATTTCCAAATTATTTTAGAGTATGTTTTCTGTTTAAAGGAGATAATGACGACATAAATCTATTTGAGGGGTACTTTTTACAATAATAAAAATTTCAGAACGACGATTGAAAATTCTTATTTCAAAAGGGAATTTAATATACTCTTTTATATAATAAATACGTTTTCACTGGGACCAACCGAATCTAAAGGGGAATTACGAGGTTGTTTACAAACTTTTACGTCACATCGGTGAGCTGACCCACTATGGTATACGATTTTGCATTGAATACTTTATCAGTAACTAAGGTTCTTTAATTTTCAACCATTGTGAGTCTTTCACACGAATATTTACACTTTACCCTTGTACTACTTGTTAAACACTTCATTAATTGATTACACGGTCTTTACTCGTTGAACGACTACTCTGAAAGGTCCAAAAAGTGTCACCCAGGATGAAAGTAAAGGGACTTGACCCTTGGTCTACTTCAAACTGTAGGGAGTCCAATTTCCTCATGGCTCGGTAAATTTTTAGTCCTAAATTGATAATTATCTGCGATCTTCACTTTCAACGAGTCAGTACAGACTGAGAAACACTGGGGTACCTGACGTCGGACAGTCCGAGAAGACAGGTACCCTAAGAGGTCCGTTTTTATGACCTTACCCAACAGTAAAGGAAGAGGTCCCCTAGTAGGGTCACGTCCCTAGCTTGGACCCAGAGGAAGTAACGTCCGTTTAAGAAATGGCAAACTCGATGGTCCCTTCGGGTTATCTACGATACATGAGTTATTTGGTCACCCAGTGATAGAGTATGAGAATACTGCGTAAAGTATATCTCCCTAGAGATATGTTTACTGTCACTCCAGAACCATCTTAAAGAGTCTAATGACTTAAGATCTAAACTACTTGAGATATATGGCGATCGATTCTTTTAATATAGTATAATTTCCTTACTAAATTCCTTTAATACGTTTACTGTGAATCTGAACTCATAATCCGTCCATACGTATCTTTGTCCGATCTTAACATACAAACATTTCGGAGAGTTTCCTACTGAATTCAGTGGTAAGTTACTGCGTATTGGTATGAGGTCCTTTATTGTTATTATTATTTGTGAGTTAGTCCGTGGTCGCCAATTTCGTTTCGTTTTGAGGTTTGGTTGATTAACAGGTAGAAGAAAGTCGTCCGAAAAAATATAGTCGTAAATCAGTCAATGTTATTGGTGGGATAGTGTCGTGGTTAGTTGAGAGTAATACCAAGGTTAAAAATTTGAGTCCGTCGAGTGTTAATAGGACTGTTTTTACGGTTCGTAAAGGGAGAAGGTTTTTCTTCTAGCTGGTATATTTTTCTGATAACATATTTACGAAGATATAAACGGTATTTTTTGTGACACAGTTTATAAGACTGTCTTTTAAGATTCGTTTTATTGTTCTCTCGGACTCGAAATCCACTTACTATCTTGGTAAATTTTGGACAAACGTCTCGATGGACATACTTAATAATCGTGTTTACCCCCTTTTTTCGTTACTACCGTTTGCATAAACTTTTCTAGACGGTAGTATATTAGAGGAGATGACTGAGTGACTTAAGGACGGTAAAGTACCGTATAGAAATGGTGATGCCACCGTTGTCCCTAATAGCCCGGACCCGGTCCAGTGGGCCTTATAACTTGGGTCTTCCACCTCGGAATATCGGATCCACCTTAAAGTCTCGTGAATATTGAAACACCTTCTTTTTCTCACAAAGGAAAAAGTAAAACCCAGGGACTTTGACTGTTTTGACTTCACAGAGCTGACTGTCTTTCAAGACTTTGTTTAGATTATGTCTTAACAAACTTTTGGTAGACCTTAAGATGAAGAAATTATGATAGTGAGGAGTGGTCAAACGAACGTAGAAAACTACAATACTACCATGTGTTAATGTTTTTGTTATGGTGGTAGGGCGGCCGACCAACAGTTTGACGGAGAGACGTAGGTGTGCTTCCACTGTCGATCCTCTGGTCTCGGGAATGGAGAACCTGTGGTTCTTGGTACGTTTATCTACTTGTAGAGGTGTCTGTCATTTTCTGTTTGTTTTGTGTGGGGTCGGGAGTTGGAACTCCAGTTTTAGGTGATCAGAGTAGTTCCGAACTCTCCAAGTTCTTTCGACGACAAACTCCCTAACACTTTATACTTAATACCTCTAATTTTTTTTGTGAGTGGGGGGGGTGGGGTTGAGACCTCTCTTCCGTATGGTTTTCTCGAAGGTTTGGTACCTTTTATTTTGCGACGAGACGCACGGGGTTCACACTTGTCTTTAGTCCGGTACCAGGTCTCGTTTCTTTTCGTGACTCGTTTTGGTCGGTAGTGCCAAGAGAACCGGAGAAAAGAGATCCAATTAATAACCAAACTTATTTCAGAGTACGGATCTAGTTTCTGTGACCGTGAATTTCACAAAGGACTCGGATAATAGAATACGCTTTAAATTCTTAACCATCTAAGTTTATGGGAACACTGTACGTTTACGAAACAAAGTACCTGACGGGATGACCTTCGTCTTGAAAAGACCAGACTCGTTTACTGAGAGAGACCCTTATCTTCTCTTCTTTCTTTGTTTCAGTCGACCCGATCCACTGAAGGGAACGACCACTCCTATAATGCTTACATTTATATTGTTTGTCGAAGGTATTTACACGAAAAATAGGTAAACGACAGAGATCACAATTTATGGATAGATTGGTGGGTGGATCAGTCTTTCTTCACCAGTAAAGAATGGTCACTAGAAGTACCGTTTACTTCTTTACCTCGGTCTAAAACTGGGATGGTAAAGGAGAACGAGACTCTGGGGAGAATGAGTCACTGGTGTAGTTATATATAAATTGCGTTGACCATTTAAAGGCGTTTCTACGTGGGAGGGGGTAAGGGTAGGGGTTCCTGTAAGTTTAACAAAGGGATATACCTTAAAGAATGTTACTCAAGATCTAATTTTTATAGTAACGGTTCTTTACCGTTAGGTGAGGTCATAAGAACGGACCTCTTAGGGTACCTGTTTCCTCGGACCACCCGATGTCAGGTACCCGAGCGTTTCTCAGTCTGTGCTGACTCGCTGATTGTGTGTGTGTGTGGTGTGTGTGTGTCTGTGTGTGTGTGTGTGTTCACGTGTACACACGCACGCCGACGGGTTGACCCCCTCTTTGTCCAATACAACTAGGGAGGTCGTCGTCTAGTTGACAATTGCTAATCCCGAGCTTTGAATCCTGTTTAGAGGAATACACGTGACATTTGAGGTCGGTAGCAGTCATCTCTAGTTGTACTAGTGCTCCGACGGATCATAGACTCCTACAACGTGTCTATAGACCAGTAACTAACCAACTATTTCGAGAACCCGATAAAATCCGGGTCTACACACTGACCCGAAAGACTCAGACCTCCTTACCTCCCTCCAAAGTCCTGTAAACATGCAATTTCCAATACTTAATTGATAATTATTATCAATTAAATCTTTCATATATTTACTTGATATTATATTTTATTTTAAATTTTTTAATTTATTCTCTAATACTGTGTCATATCTTTATGAGTCGAAGTCTAGAGAGGATCCGAGACGGATATTGAAGAAGTCGCCTTTGTCAGACGTTTCACAATTGTGAACATAATGTCATTTAGTAGGAATACTACTACACCCGTCCCTGGTCCCTTATGACATATATTATGAAAACTCTTAAAAAATTAGTTTGGTTGTTCTTTTGTGAAAACAACAACATCGGAACGACTAAACCCCCGGTCTAATATTGTTACCCAAACAATACGTGTCCTAAAAGACAATATGATAAACGATATATGTTTCCTCGTATGGACAACTGTAGAGTAAAGACTTTCGATAGTGACAGTAAAAGATCCCAGAGAAACAGTTAATACTGTCACAATACCCTACTAAGTATGGGAGGGAGACAATCCATAAAAAAGTAGGAAACATAAAAATGTTAGATACAGGATTGTGGAACCCCAACAATGAATATAAACTGAAAAGGTTTAGAAATGTTGTTAAAAAAAAGAGTATATTTTTTACCTGTAGTAGAGAGTACGATCGATGAACAAAATACGACTCGGTCTTAAGGATATGTGTAGACTCCGGGAATACCTTCCTCTACATTGTACCGATGACCGATATACAATTTAGAAAAGTTCTTTAGTTACCTCCGAAAAGGTCATGAAAGTGAAGGTTCTGACAGTTTTCGTCAATCGTAGTCTCTTAGACTACTTATTGAATTAGTCTTAAAATCATATCTGCACAATAGATAAGTGTGTAAGTCGGACCCGTTTTGTATAATTTACATAATCAGTCCCCGAACGGTCAATAATTGGAACCAATGTCGATAATATTACTAGTCTCTTTGCGAAAGTAAATTTCAAAGGGGCAAGTCTTCAGTGTTAAGGGAAATTCGTCACATTGGTAACTTTGGTCACGACAACGGAAGTTAAAAAAAAGAGTACAGAGTCATTAAGTGAAAGAATACATTAGAACTTTACAATTGTGAACGTTCCTTCCTACCTTCCAATTTTAACCGGGAAAATTGAATAAAATTATAAGTTTTCCGAACTGTCTTTATTACACGAAACAGGAATAAGAAATAATATGTGTTGAAATAATTAAATTATTTATAAATAAATTTTCCATTAAAAACGACCCGTAACGAGAGACTGATTCTCCCTCCACCTCTTTTTATTTTGGTCAATAAGGAATTACTCGTATCCTAAATCATCCGTTTCTAAGAATTTATGTCGAAAGTACCTTTTTTCCTATTATTCTTTTTCCGAGAACTATCCCGAGACACAAAAAGATAGTGTGACATCTAATTATAATATGATTTTTTTGATATGTTTGTTCTTTTGTCCCCGATTTTTGTTACGGATATGGTTCGGTACTCTAAGTGACTTACTAATGTATTTTATATCGATTTTTTAGAATAAACGAGACAAAATGTTTCGATAATTCGTAATAGTTTATACAACGACTCGTTAGAGATTTCCATAATGTGCAAACCACGTCCCATACATAAATTTTGACTTAACAAAATCCTTAAGGTTTTATTAAGTAGGGTATTATCGTTGTCTCGATACTTGTATTGTAACCAAAGAAGGTAATAGAAAGTACATACACACAGCACACACATACGTATACACATGCACACACACACATAATGGAGGAATGTAGATCAAAATGAACGACTTTAAGAAGAAACAATAATAACGGTCAATAAAATAAATAATAGAGGTTGTCTGACCGAAAAAAGGATTTTTATACTTAAATCGAAGACTCAATTTCGGTACTCTGTGAAAATTTATACATAGGGTCACTGGAAAGTAAACCTAATGAAAAAGTCGAACCGGAGTTTTTGTCTTAACTCTCGGTTAGAATAAGATAAATCGATGTTGATGATAGTAAAGGAACGAAAGACTCTTTCATGGTAGGAGTCAGTAAAAAAAGGTGGATTCTTTACTTCTCGAAGTGGGACTTTTTAAAGGGTCAAACCAATAAAAAAAAAAAATGTCTCTGGTATTTCTCTTCCAGGAACTGAAACTTCCGTGTTGGTTGGTCTTAGTAGATTAAAGTGTAAGTTTATTACGGTTCGATCTAAAAGAAAGTGTAAACTTACTTTAAAGGTAATTGACTTTTCTCTTGATTTGTACACTTTATTAGACACTGAATCCTTTAAACAAACCCCAAACTTTTAATACGACTAAGTGACCATAAGACTTCCTTATGGATTCTACTTATGTCTATGAAACCATATAAAAAGTGATGTTATTAACATTACTGGAGATCAAGTTATCATCGTTATATTATTGCCGTTCGGAGAAATTTTGTATTTTAAACAGAGGGACTCGATCGTCTCAGTAAGTAATTGTTTATTTTACACGAACGAAAGAAACGAAAAGAAGGACATTTTATTAGGGCAACAAATATAAAGGGTAAAATCACTATGGTGAGTCTTTATCCCTACATACACATATTAATGGGAATGTTGGTAATCAGACTTGACTTTCACAGTTAGTTTTTACAAATTAGGGTATCGGGCATCTTTGTTTTTTCAAAAGATCTACACTCACTCACTCACTTTCAGTAAGTCAACACAGACTGAGAAACACTGGGGTACTTGATATGTCACGTACCTTAAGAGGTCCGGTCTTATGACCTCACCCATTGGGAAGGGAAGAGTTCCCCTAGAAGGGTTAGGTCCAGAGGGTGTAACGTCCTCCTAAGAAATGGTGGACTCGGTGGTCTCTTCGGGAAAGATTTACATTCATGGTTTTAGACCTTAGATTCAAAAGTCTCAGCATTTGTGATTTGTATTTGATTACAAAATTATTCTCCCATTTTAAACACAGATGAACAAAACGTCCCTCACGATATGTACTATCGATGACCAATATACGTTTTAGGTATTGCTAGTAAAAGAAGACATAACCTATACTATCACGAGTACAAGTAAACTTTACATAAAAGAAAATATTGACTCAGTTAGAGTGAAGGAATTTCTCGTCATTACAAATTTGGTCACGGGAAAGTAAATTAAGATAATTTAACTTTTCGGAGACAGTATTATTGGGGTCTTTAATTTAATGTGTTTGAACGACTATATGTCTAAACTGTATTGAGTTTGTAAAATGTACGATGTTTACAAACGACCCTCATGTAAGTAGTGACGCTTAACTAGCTACTTAAGTAGATTTGAAATTGTAGGAAAGACATAATCTTATACCCGAACTCGAGACTTCGGTATAGTGACTTTTAATCTAGAATTTAACAGTGTATGATTTTAGTCTCTTTGATTTGTTTAGACATTATCTCATTTAAGAGTCGACTGTCGATTTACAGGACTTGTAGACTCCGGAGAGTTATATTTGTTAGGGGGGTATATGTCATACTTTAGTTTTGTACATAGTCTTGGATAAAATTAAATGGACCTGTTAAATTTAAAGGTAATTTATTACCTTAAATTCGAATCACTGATCTTACGACTTGGATCCTTTAAAAACGACAACTTAGCGTAAAAAATACTGTGAACAAGTAAAACCCGTTTTACATGATTTAAAAGAGTTGGAGTTTCATCGAATATCATTTGAACATACCAGATAGATTTTTTTTTTTTTTTGGGTTACCAGTAAAGAGTCAAATAACTGAGTAATAGGATAAAAAGATTTCTCTAAACCCTATGGACTTTTATACAATTTTTGACGTAAGAGCTCTCGTTCATAAATGAGTAGCAAAGAGGGTTACCTGACAAACGATCAACGGTGTTTTATTTAAATTTTTCGTTCTTGATATGTCACCTTTCAGTCAGTTGTAGAACTTACCTAGTAGTTTTAATTGTAGACACTACCCTCTTCTTTGAACGATTCAAATTCGATCCATTTTTATTAAGCTATCTCTTCCTTTTACAGGGGAATCAAGTCTAGGGTTCAGGCGGACCCGGGTGCCCTAGTCATTGTGTGTGACGAAGTAAGGGTAACGTAGTTCGATTGTGAGTCCCTCTGGACGAAAGACCAGAACTTAGATCAAACGGGTCCTGGTATTTTATCGTCAATTTAGTGAGAATTTTCAGGAGAGATCTTTATATACTTATCTTTTCAAAACCAACAGTTTCCTAAAGATGAATAGATGTGTAAAATCGATGGGGATGTCATTGGGTTGGTTGTGACACATGAGACCTTTACCTTTCGTTCACAACTATTTACCATTTATTAATCCGTCCCTTTTTACGACAATGATTCAAGACCTTGTAAAGTTTTAGTTTTCTATAACGAAACCCGAGCCGAAACTTAGAAATGATAGAACAAAGATTATAGACAATAATAAGGAGATAATTTTATCTATGATCTTGTAATTATTGTGAAAATGTAAATTCTGAGCTAAAGGAAATCAATTACAAATAAAGTTCGTCGAAACTTTGTACATATTGTTTCTCGAAATATACTAATTCAAAACTTCTTGAGACTTTTCGAAGACATGTTGAGTAATAAGAACCATTTCTTTTTAGTTTCCATGTTTGTTTCAAGAGATATGTGTTACTCATTATTAAAGGAATGTCAAGATCTTTCTGAATCAATATAGTGCCTGTTTTCATTTATACAATGCTTTATTACCGATTAATACTAAGAGACACGGTGTCTACCAAAGAGTGACGGTGAACTCGGATGTAGTTCAGACGGGGGTACCGTTGTTCCTTTTTTCCCTCCCCCCCTTTCCACGTTTTTAGGACTCTAATTAGTACCTTTAGTTTAACGAGAGACATCGTTATTGTTGTACCTCCATAACAAAGAAACAAATTACCGGTTTCTCCCCATTCTTTCCCGTTTTCACATTTTAACTTAAACTTTCTTTAGTTCCCTACATCTTCGTCTTTACGTTATCTTCTATCCTTTGTCTTTTCCTTTATTTTATTCTTTCGAGAAGGTTCCTAGTCGTAAAAGAAAGTAGAGTTCTTTGTCAGGAAGTCTTTACATTTTCGTTAAACAAACGTTCTTGTCTTTTTCTAGTCAAAGTCTTTAAAGTCTATACCCTGTCTCACAGATATTTACGTACCAAAGGTTGAAGTAACCCCCACCTCCACCAAGAGTCACGATGAGTCGTTAGTAAAAAGAATGAACAGAATAATCACCAAAAGTTGGGTCCGATGTGTAATCTTAGTCGACCCCTCGGAATCTTTGATAAGGATGTGTCTGAGTTGGGAGTCTATAAAACTATAATAACCAAGGACAAATCGTGTGTCTTACCTTAAAAGAATTTCCAGGAGTCCACTAGGATTGTCCATTGATTCTAACACTTGATAGTAGGCTCATCCTCAGTTTTTTGTAAAAAAATATTTCCTGTTCTAGTATTTATTAAATCCGAAACACCCCGTTGATAAGTTAAGACGGTAATATAACGTTTTGAAAACTTATCCGCACTGACACAGGGTCATTTTGGAATAAATGTTTTTATCCACCATCCGGACTAAACCGGACACCCGGTATCAAATAGGTGGGGACCAGTAATCTGACAGAGAAGGGAGAGGGAAAGGGATTTTGGTGACAACGTTTGGAAGTGGGACACAGTAGGGATACGGACTAAAAATCGACTACTGAGAAGTAGAACGAAGTTAGTAGGTCGACCTTTAAGAAGTTGAAGGAACAGGTAGTGGACGTCTAAGTCACGTGGATACAAGTGTAGACAGGAGTAGCTAAATGACATCTTCGTCATAGAGAAGTTCCACTTAGACTAGAAGAGTGTATAAGTCAAGGTAGTGAGAGAGAGACTGAGGAAACTCTGGGAATGAGGTGTTTCCTAGGGTAGAGGATACAGAAGTTGTTGAGGTAGAGATGACCGAGAACTGGAAGTCGATTGTTTATATAAATTCTCAGAATCCGTTTCTTGGGAGTTTCGGAAGAAGTTAAGGCACAGGAGAAGATTTATGAGTGGGTACTGAGGGGAAGGGAATCTTTAAGATGTTGATGACGGACAGGGGACAGCGAAGGGGAAGTGAGAAGTTCAGTGACGTCAGGTCGAAGACACAGATGATGAGGTGAGTTCCGCGAGAATCGTTCTTACGAGTTCTGGAAGTATACCATTTAAAGATCAAGAACAAAATGAACAAAAGAGACTTCGTAGACTGTAACAACTGAGAAGACTTTTGGGAGAGGGGTGAACCAAAAATGTTACGATACCCTAGACAGTGTTAGACAAGAAGACAACGTCCCGAAGGTGCGATAATAACGGATTATAATAAACTTTTGAGTAAAAAAACGAAGAGTACGATACATAAGGAGTCGATAAGAGTACCGTTGTCGGTGGTGGATGTACACTATTGAGAGTGTAAAATAGGGATCGAGTGTGGAGAAAGAGTTCGAGATCCCAGTATAAAAGTTTGTGGATACTGTTGGACATGAACCCATAGAAAAAAAAGGATGATAACAAAAAGCAAATAAGAGGTAGAACCAATTATCGAGTGGTAGTTGAGTTGACGGTTTCTATTTTAAGAGTGAGAGAACGTCCCTCTCTCTTATTATGAGATTATTATGGGATTATTATGACACGTGTACAATTTGTTACAGATGGACTTCCATACAGTGAAGATAGACGTGTCACCTACCGTTGATATATACAAGTTGACATGTACCACGAGGACAAAAGGGAGGTTTAGGTTTGTCGGTGGTTTAGGAGTACTAAGATGGAGACTTTATGGAGGGTTTAGGTAGAGGAAAATCGGGGACGGTGACGTTTACAAAATTCCGTCTGAAATGAGTCGGGTATTAAAAGTTATTGAAGAATTATCTAACAAAAGGAACGGTATCGTCATCGGAGACAAAGGACAAAGTGAAAAGCGAAGAAGGAGTCCAGTAACAGGTTAGGACAAAAGAGAAACGATTGTTTTGATCAACGGTATAAAGTCCTCATCTTCACGGTACCAAAATACATTCCCTGATCACTAGGAAAGAGAAACTAATGGGTAAGAAGAACTACTTTATTCTATACAGTGAATCGAAAAACCAAAACACAACGATTTTAGTGATTCTGTCCGTTATAGGACTCTCAACCTCACGATGTGAAATTTATTCTACTAGTATTTACTTAGTGGGTGATTCCTACCACTAGTTGCACCACTACCCTGAGGTTCAGTGTTAGTCATTCTTCATTACCCTTCTTAGTCTTTTAAATAGGACCTCTTCTAAGGTTAAGAAAGAACCTCGTCTACTTAAACCTATAGAAAAAGGAGACTTGAGGTCCTAATAGTTAGTCTGTAGAGAGGAGGAATTGGTTCTGTGTCGAAGAAAAGAAATTATCCTTTATAAATTCTAAAGAAAAGGAATTACCCTATACACATGTTTCTCTGGGTATAAACGATATCTAACCGGACGGATGGTTTCTTTCCTTCGGGTAGGTAGATGTCACGACTCAGGGGACCTTCCAAAAGGAATCTTTACTCGAGTGTAACTGTAAATGGTAAACGATCTTATTACCAGTTGAACTTACCATCCCATACTCAAAACTGTAGTTAGGGAAGGTACATTATGAGAACGGGATTAAAAGAATTACCCTTGTACACAGTATGATTGATTGAATGTACTGTAAAAGAGTAAGATTGAATTCATAATAAAGGTTTGACAAATTTTTGTAAATGATAACGGTCTAATTTTAATTTTTGTTTGTTTGTTTTTTTTTTTTTTGTTTTTTTGTTAAGAGAGTAGTCACGTGGAGTTACCACTGGTGTTGAGTCCCTTTAAGACCTACGCAATGGTCATTACTGAAGGACACAGTAGACGATAAATGGAAGAGTTTTCATACGGGGTGTATAAGGTAAATCAAGGGTACGGACGTGTCATCAACGTCTTTCGTTAGTAGAGAAAATATTTTTTGGATGGAAACGTAGACCAGGACCACTGCATCAGACAACTAGATTCATTCAAATTAATTTTAAGAAGTAACAATTTAATGGAATAGAGTTACGTGTTTAGACTTTCTGTTTAGGGAAAAGGATAACAAAGATTATTACACACACATACACTCACAATCAGTGAGTCAGTACAGACTGAGAAACGAAGAGGTGACTGACATCGGGCGGTCCGAGGAGACAGGTACCTTAAGAGGTCCGTTCTTATGACCTCACCCAACGATAAGGGAAGAGGCCCCTAGAAGGGCTGGGTCCCTATCTTGGACCCAGAAAACATGACGTCCTTCTAAGAAATGGTAGACGCGGTGGTCCCTTCGGGATGAATCGGTACATAAATTATTTGACTTTCTAGAGTACATCAAACTCTATGTAAGTTTAGAATGTAAACATTTTTTCTATTTTGGGGACGTAAATAAATTGTTATTCTGTCATCTTTACCGGACTACCCTTACGACTATCCCTGACTATAAACTTCTAATACGACGATTAGAAAATAACACTTTAGACTTTACAAGATGGGGTCAAATGGTTTACTTACTCGGGAAGTCAAGGTGAGAAGAGGGAGGGGAGAAAGAGTAGGATCGGAGACTTTTTGTCTCAATACTATACGAAAGTGGTAAAGATTCTTAGAAAGATGTATGGTCCGAAACTTTATTTAAATTCCTTGTCCGGTCTCGTTCTCACAAACTTCCATTGGTGAAAACGTGAAATTCCTTATCTATAGAAATCAGTACCATTATCTGACGAAGTTCCGATAGATCTTGTTTCAGACTGTTCGTTAAAAGAGGCAAAAATTGTAGAATAGGAAAAGAATCTGATATACTTTAAGTTTTGTTTCTAAAATTTTTAGGTATATAATTCACCAAAGGACTTTAGTCATTGATCTAGATGACGATTGTCATTTTAGGATTGGGACCGTGACATGGTAAAGACGGATGTAAATTTATATTTTAAAATTTTTAGAATTACACCGGGATCCAAGTATCGACTTGACAACAGATGTAACAAATATTTAAAGAACTCTTTTCAAAGTAAAAAATGTGGTAAGTAGTGTTTGAAGATTCTTTTTCGGTTCGACCTTAAACATACATTCTTCTCACATGAACTACCTTTTTATCATGAATCTCTATCGTTTGTACTGGATTAACTTGACTTTCCATTCTATGTCTTTGTGAAGACTTTGACAAGAAACACAGGATCTCAACTAAACTCCTTCACCAGAGTAATTAAAGGAATCCTCATTTGTACCTATCTATATACAACTTAACTCAACATGTTTACCGAAACGAAGGGTGTCAACGTTTCGTTCAGACGTTCTATCTGTAAACCCAACTTTTATTGTTGGGTTTACAGTTACATACGTTTTTACAAATCACTCAGAGACTTAAAATATGGTTTTTTACGATCGAAGTTTACTAATTAATCATTATATATATGAAAGTAACCTTTAATTAAACAGAAAAAATTATAAAGGTAGGTCTTGTGAGGAAGAACTTAGTGTGTTTGGACGTCACTATTGTGTATACATCGTTAAAGGGAAGTATAGTCTCCTTTTGATCTTATTAGTTTGGTACTCGTGTCACTTTCCGAATGGCTCCACATATCCATAGGGAGCGATAAGTAACGGTTTATGTCGAACCAAACTTGAGGAACTTATCGGTGGTGAGCTTCTGGGTGTCCCTACTCCAATTTGTCTCGACGTCGGTTTTTCTTACACTTTTGTTCCAATGTTATAGCTTAAGGTATCGAAAAGTTACAAAGGTCGTCCCGATAGAACAGAAGGTTTTCATTTCAGACGAACCATTCTTATAAGTATATACATATATACCTATCTATCTATATCTACTATTTCGGAGAAGATGGAAAGTCATGGAAGTTAAGTACCAACATCAGTGTATTACCCCTACATTAAAAGTTTGTGGGACCTCTTTTACCTTCCGTTAAGGTACCAAACATGTCACAACCTCCACCCCTTAGAACTACGAAGACTTCGTTAGGTCAAGGTCCTTAATCAGATGTATAATTTATTGAAATAACAGTTGTTTGGTTCCAAAATTTGACGAGAGAATCTGTTGACGACTCTAAGTGTCTGTGTCTATACTAGATGGTCAACCCCTCTCTAAGGATCTTAGAATCTTTTCTGTGATCAGGTTGAGGAAGTGGATTTAATAGACATAATAAAGACTGTGTCATTTTTTTTTTTTTTTAGGTCCTGAACTTTTTTTTTTCAATAAAACCTTAGAATACAAGGGTCTCATCATAAAGAATTTCTTGTAAAAAAATTCTACCCCAAGTCTCCCCAGAATCGAAAATCAGAGACCCTCGTTTCCAATATCCTTATTTTTGTTACTTGAACTCTCAAAATAAATTAAAAAAAAAGGATTTATCAACATTCACCCGTCGACCGACCACGGTTTCTCCTGAAGTAAAGAGGTACACTTCCAGACTAACGCACTTTGAATGTAGGGCCGACAGGAGTGTTAGTGTGTGGTGAGTGACCTCTTTTGGTCACCCACAGAAGGGGGATGGTCGACAGATGAGGGAGGATGTGGTCCTTATTTTTATTTTGTCATGTAAAAATTTTGTATCACGAACGGTGTGTGTAGAAAACTTTTATCGGACACGTGGAAAGAGAGTTCTCAGGATCTGGTTACAACTGCTAAAAACGAAACCACACATTCAAATACCTCCTACTATTTAGCCAGACGATAGTAAAGACACTCGTTCTTGCATCAGTGGGGCACCCGTCCTTTTAAAAAAGAGTCTAAAGAATAGAACTACATATATATAAGATGACGTCATCCACCTCAATATCTCTACTCTTTATAATTACTTTTGAGTTATAAGGAACCACTCGGATGTTACATGGAAAGGGAATTTTAGTCCCACAATTGGTGTCTCCTCGATCCTGTCTAACATACCACGTTTTACGTTCACACGGATGGTGTACGACGACTACCGTGGAGTAAGTTATGAGTAGTATAATTTTCGACACGGGAAGACAATACACTCCACTCCCTTTCCTTAACGTGTCTAACGTTCGATCCTAGAGTACGATATAAACTGGTACGTCACGGGTCCTTACTTCAAAGACTAGAACAAGTCGTACAGTACACATACAAGGTAAAGAAAGACACTACCGTGGAACGAGTGCCGTCCACGAGTTGTGTGTAAACACCTGACGATCGTTAGACATACCACTTTAGTACTATAATATAAAAACTTTACATTATCTAGTGCCAGGGTAATGTATTCTCAAGTCCCAAAATTTTAAGACTATAGATTCTTTAGTTTACTTTAGTTTGTTTTTGGAGGAATACCCAAACCGAATTTTCCGTATCGTGATCTGTTGATCTTGTGGTCGCATACGACCTCAGGATCAAATTAGTTTGATTATCTACTACTATCTACTGTCCATTATTTCCTATAAATCTTAACAAAGATCTTGAAGTAAAAAATGTTATAAGACTTTGAAGAATCAAAGGACTTACGTCCACCATCCCATTGTTCGTTTTTTTTTTCTCTTTCTTTCTCTCTTTATAAACTAAAAGTGGTGTACGGGGTTGATGACTGTACACAAAATTACCCGTTATTTTACAAATTAAGAACTTGTAGTCTATCGTCATCTTCCTTCTCTTCGTTTCTTATACACATTGGGTACGGGTCCTAATAGATAGGGACTTATTACCATACTTCATATGTCACCGTGTACCTAAAAAGTGATACATGGTATCTATAGACACTACGGGTTAAGTTTTTATTTTTTATGGTACGATTTTAGTTTTTAACTTCTTTTGTTGTTTTCATCTCTGACTGACCACTATGGTCAGATTAACAAAAAGAAATCTGTAAATTATAGTATTTGTAAATTCTAGTGACTCTACTTAAATACTAGTTAATTCTAGTATTTGTCCAAACAAATTTCAGACAGATTTCCCTGTCAGAAAGATCTATTTTTACGTTTCCTTAATAATGTAGTTCCCACTCGAACGTGTCTAATTCATAAGAAGTTATACGGAGACAAAGAGATTTAGACATCATGAAGAAGTACCTGAATCCTATAATGAAACTAATCCTACTTTTATGCGATTCGTACTCTTCTTTTGTTACCTAAAATACACACATAGATTTTGTGTAAGTAATTTGTAGACTATAGAGAAGAAGGTAAAGACAGTTTTAAAACTCCTTCTTTATTTTCCCGGGGTCAAGAACAAAGGACAACATAGATGTATTTTTGTTAATTTGAGGAAGATGTAACTTTCTAAGCAATAAGAATCTCTACACGTGTCTCGACCGTGAGTCACAAACGAATTATGTTTTTCCTCCGGTAGAAAAAAAATTAGTCAACCCAATTCTAGTTGAAGAGTTTCCCACGTTAGATTTTTCATATATAATTACAACTAGTCTTTCTGAACTGGGTAATTTAACCATTGTGATGACCTCCAAACTTTCCCTTCAACGGAGAAGATTGTAACGGGAGGGACTTAGGTTCCGTCTATATTATTTTGACGAGAGTACTTTACAGATAGTAGAAAAGGAAAAGTCCCCCGTTATGTATTAAATGTTACCGACTAAACAAGTACCACTCCAAAATGACCTGACTATAAATGGTAACATTATTTCGATGGATTCCAATCGAATTTACGTATTATGGTATATATACAAAAGTCTTTATCTACATAGAACCATTTACACTTAACTAAACAAAATAGTACTAGACCGAATAGTACAGTCTTAATTTTATATTTTAGTTGGTTCCACTTGGTTCACTCTTTTTTTATAGTACTTTTTGGGATTTTTAATTCTTTTTATATTTATATTTATTGTTCTTACGTATAATTCCTTTATCATATCATTGTTTTATTTACTACTTACGGTTCTTTTAACGAACCTAAATCCCCCTTTTTTTCTTATGTAGACGTATCAATCTGAAGGTAAAATTACTACTAGTAAAATTACTAGTGAAATTGGTAATTTATAAGAACAAAGTACTACTGAATGTGGGATATTATATGGGTTCACCCTTCTTTTCGATCGGGCGACCGGAGACTAGTATGAACCGTCGACCCCGTCTCAGTTCGGGGTGTCTGAACGACAAAGAAAACTCTGTGAAAAGTAAACACACGAAGTAGAATACCATTATGAGTGGCAACCGACTGAGTGGAGAGTAATAAAGTAAGACGGATTTATGTCTAAGACCGAGAAAATTTCGGGTTGTTATGATAATCATACATCTTTACGGTATGTATAGTCAGACAATATTCTTTTGGTTTCCGTCCTCGATACGTATACGTCCTTGACTTTTCATTTTGACTGATGGAGTCAGGTGTCAATTCTTTACCTCGAAATAAATGTATGTGCACACACACACACATATGCATACACAGACACATCTATATACACACACACATATCATGAGATGTTACTGATGTATGTGACACTAGAACTCCACACACGGTATAGTAACGAATATGTTGTTTACTTAGTAGACCCAAAAAAAGGAAAAGTCGTTTCCGTACACTTGTAACCTGGGTTTTATTTGAAAAAGTGACTAAAGACGTGATTAGACGTCTTTTACAAATTTCACTCCCTTTTGGACTGACCGACCCCCAGTAATCCTCGACTAGTACTTGAAGGAAAGTCATTACGGGTTACTTAGGCAAAACGGCTCCGTGAAACCTCTCTCCTCGTCGAAACAACAACAAGTCAGCACTTCAACCCAGGTTGAGAAACGCTGGGGTACCTGACGTCATTAAGTACCCTTACAAAATACTACCTGGGTGTAGACAATATCCCCTTGTCATTTTGGGAGATTAATCGGAACTGAGTAAAAAAGTTTATCTTCTGATATGGACTTTCTTGTAGATCGAATGAGTAATATCTTGACGTTGTCATTGTCGTAAAACGTTTTGTCACTTCTTGATACTTTAGTAAATACATACCTTGAAAAAGTAGGATCCATGGATGTCTCGAAAGAAATGCCCATTAATTTCCACTGAAGGAGAACTCCAGAACGGAACCGGTAGTTAGTCGGGTCCTTCGAAAGAAGTTTCTACACTTTGAGAATTGTGAGTTGTAACCTTAGGAACAGATACCGAAACGAGAGAGATCGGGACATGGAGACTTTTACGACATCTCCTGAACAATCGAAAGTCTACCCGAAAAGAACCGTTACCGTGTTAAAGACCCTCTAATTACTTCAGACTCCCTTTACGTTATATTTAATACCTTTTAACCCTTCCTTAACACTCTTGATCCACTAAATCGGAGTACTTTGTAACTTATACAGATATGGTTAGAAGATTAACGTTTTTTTTTTTTTTTTTTGATGGTTAATAATAGTAACTTCTTCCACAGTGATAATTCCTCAAGTACGTAAATACTGAGGTTTATTTATTTTGGATAGTGTTTTCCAATATATTGTAGAACCTTAGTGATAGGAAGTCATTAACCTTTATTTTGATTGAAAGAAAAACTACACAAAGAGAAAATCCAAGTTGTACTACCAGAGGTTAAACCAGAACTGAATTTGGTGCTAATTTTTATTTCACGAGTTTCTTTAGAGAAATGGGTGGACACCTTCATAGAGTTACAATTTTAGGGTTAATCAGACTCTTAATAGTCACACACATCCCGTCCCCCTTGTCTTCACTTTCGAACATTACTACTTAAGAGGACTGTACTTTGGTGAGAAGAGAGAACCCTACTCTGGTCACGAATTCTCATCTCTATTGACACGATAAAGTCCTAGTCACACCCCCACTCCTTTAAAAGACACCCTTTTTTCATTATTTTAGGTTTCCTGTCGGTATTTAGATAGGTCTAATGGTACCTCTACTGTAAACCTAACAAGAAGTCTACCACAGTTGTAATAAACGATGTCAAGTGATAAAATCTATAAAAATACAAGGGGAAGGAAATCCGATTGGACGACTTTACCCTAATATATCACGACTGAGATGAAACCTAAGTGAAGCCCTAATTCATCCCAACAAATGAATTTTTCTTTCTTTCTTTCTTTCACAATCGTTATACGACCCTATATGATAATGAATA
This sequence comes from Capra ibex, assembly GCA_006410555.1. NCBI lineage: Eukaryota > Metazoa > Chordata > Mammalia > Artiodactyla > Bovidae > Capra > Capra ibex. The sequence goes on along the minus strand of SJYO01029184.1, from coordinate 7,296,836 downwards.
AAACGTCAGTGAATGACATTCACGACAGGAGTAGAAACCACGGTAGTTATCAAGGTAGACGGACGTCGACGTTCACCATTGGAACAGCTGACATATCAAACCATTGATATGGGAATTCGACTCCGAGACGTTTCTCTTTCTACCAACCCTAGTTAACTATTCAACACGTGCATACCAAGTTTTCTTAATCTTAAGCTTAAGGTAAATGTTTAAAATCACCTTTTCCAGTTTGCTGTGAAAAATTTTTCTCAGGAGACTTTCTTCCTTTTGTTCGTTTGTTTGACGTTCAAAGTCTTGGTTGGGGGTCTGACTTCTTTGTAAACTGACGGTGAACCATTGTAACCATTTCGGGATTTCGATGACTGTCGTCTCTGTCAAAGACTACCGCACAGGAAACCGAACGTCTCACCGTGGAGTAGAGTAACTCGTAAGTTTTACCGAACCGTTCATCGTATAAGACGGAAAATTGTTACACGGTGAAGAGTACGCCTTCCTTTTCCTCTTTGTGATTCTACTCTAAATCTCACCAAAAGGTTCGTCCCTGGTTTTTGTGTGGTCGTTTTGAAAGGGAGTCTTAATGGTGTTAACCTTATTTCGTAGGGGAGGTAAGATTCTTCCAATTTTTACGTATTTGTTGGACCTTAGGGTAGTTTCCTAAAGACAAATCTTTTAACTCGGCGGTATGTATTTTCTTCCCCTCTCTCCCTTTTATTTGTATAATTAATAGGAATCCCCTTTTACACACGTTTTCTCGTCCCCAAAACAACCACCCCTCCGTTCTTTTAATCAAGTATGAATAGAAGTTTAAATCATAGTCTTTACATTAATAGGTTTTATACACAAGAGTTCTATTAAAAGTTAATGCTTAGTGGTATCTAATTACTTCGTGGAGTAAATAGTTATTGTCGGTACGATAGGTTTTAAACGAAAATAACTTATGTCTGTGGACGTGACTTTACTATAAATACAGTAATAAGTCTGGTGTATTAGTACGAAACGGTGGCGAATTTGGACAAAGTTTCGTTCGGATTAAATGTCGATTAAGGAATTTTTGAAGCTCGTTCGTCTTTTACATACAGACGTACAAGTAAGGTCCTACACATCTTGTGTGTTTATCGCTTTATTGTCTGACTGTGCAGTCTTTAAGACATTATACATAGATCATGTTCATTCTTTTAACTCATTTCCTAGGTAAACCAATTCTTCTCGGTTTCTTCGACGAAGAAGCGGACTTCCAGATGGAACTGCGTTGGGCTGTGGAGCTCGACACACTTAAAGGGGACCGCGGCCTTGTGGCGCGACGAGAAGAGTGACTTAACCAAGTTTTACTGGGTGCTAGACCAATTTAAGAGAGAAGTTAGGACGTAAAATCCTCGTTCATTGGTTGGTTAAACTGATCAGCTTGGTCTAGTGATTCGAGAGCCGGTGTCCAAGATCCTTAGGTGGGGGAGGAGAGGTCGTTTATAAAGTTTCGATGTGGTGTTCAGACAGGGTCATTCGAATTTTCACTGGTTTCTTCGTCTTACGGATCTGTCGCCTTCGGGTCCCTGGAACCCCCATCTTCGACCCTCTCCTTCCCAGTCGCGACGCCCCTACTTCCGTTCCCTCCCTAAGGGACCCAAGAGGGACCCCCATCCCCACCCGTTCCCAGACGCGTCGAGGCGCGAAGGTTTTGTGCGGTATGTGTGCCGACGGGTCTCGAGGGCTCGAACGTGTGTACACCGGATAGACTTCGACTACCGCGCGGGCGACCCGTCCCATACGGGGGGTCGAGACGCGGACAGGGTGTCGTCAACGTTACGTCGTTCAGACAATGACAATGCTTCCTCCGCTCTTCTCCCTAGCGAAGGGTGCGTGCGTGTGTTCGATCCACCGGTGTAGGCGTGATCTACCCGGTGGCTGTTTGAGTGGAGGCGAATGTAGGTGCGGGGGGTCGGGGGAGGTGTGAGCACTTCATGCCTCTCTCCCCTTTTTTTTTCTCGGTCGGTTCTCGGGGGAAGGTTGGACCAGAGGAGGACGCGGAGAAGAACCTCGGCTTCTCAAACTGGGCCCTTTTCTGCAAATTGAACAAAAACAGCGTCGACCAGAACGGAAACGACCCCGACGACTGTGTGAACGTCCGCAAACTAAAGAGCGCGAGCGCCCGAACAGCGAAGACGGCCTACTCGCTCGACCGCTATCGGCGGCGGTACCGGTGCTGCGGGTGGTGGTGGTGAAGAAAGCGCCGGGGAGAGGCCCAAGCGGAGGAGGAGGGCGCGGAGGCGGCGAGCGGGCCAGCCAGAGCGCGGAGGCGGCGGAATCAGAGGCCTCGGCCGCGAACGGGCTCGAAGAGCCGCGAGCCCGAAGTCGGCTCCTCCCCCGAGTCGTAGGGCCGGCTCGAGGAGGCCGCCACCAGGCCGAGGGCGCGCCCGCCGGCCGAACGGACCCAGGCTCGGCTGCGGTGTCGGGGCCCGGCCCTAGCGCCCGCTCTGACCTACCGTCCGCCACCGCCGTCTCGCCGCGATGACGCACGCGAGCCGGGGACGCGGGCCTCCTGTGACACGCTCAGGTTCACCGAGCCCAGCCTCAAACCGCCGTGGGGGGCGGGCCACGGCGCGCCTCCCCCGGCCTCCTCCCTCCGCCCGCCTCCCTCCCTCGCGCCCGCCCTCTCTCTCCGGCCCTCGCGCCCGCCGCCGTCCCTCCCCCCCTACCTCCTTGGCACGCCCCATCCCCCCCCCACCCCAACCCCCCCGCGCGGGAGCGGGACCGGGGAGGCTCGGAGGGTGATCAGGAACGTTGAAGAACCGGGCGGCTAGCCCTTTTCAACCGGGCACGGTCGAAAGGCTGCGCCGAGTTTGTCCATTACCGGAGCGTAGAAGCGACGGCGGCGACGGCGGCGACGACGAGACCCGCGCCGTGGCTGAGTCATATCCTTAAGACAGCGGCGTCCGTGGGAGGCCTTCTCGCGCGGCCGGAGGGCGCCGGGGGAGGGGGCCACCGGGGAGGGAGGGCCTCGGGTCGGGCGACCGCGGGACGGCGGCCGGCGGGGGTGGGAAGGGTAGGGGGGTTCAGGGGCCGCCCGGCGAGGCCGATTGTGGACAGTCCCGAGGCCGTGACGGGGTAGAGGATTTGGGAGGAGGGGAGGAGAAGGGGTCTCCTCGGAGCCCGCCTTTGTCACTACCTCCTCTGTGGCCCTACTCCGTCAACCCAACCTCCTCGCCCCTGCCCCCACCCCCTACGAACCTCTACCCCCTACCGCCTCACCCTACAAGGCAATGACCCACTAAGACTCAACCGGGGTACTGCGGGGCCGACCTCGGGTTGCTTTCAAGCGGTCGGGGAACGGGGTCCGACCCTGAGTGTTGTGCGTGAGGGGAGGATTGTGTCTGAGCGACTCCAAAAAGCGTACCGCTGTGAACATCGGTAAGTCCTCGCTCCGACCCCGAGCGTCTGACCAAGTCGGAGGGGGGCGCCGTCGTCGTCATCGTCGTCCGTGACGTCTCGACCCGGGCGTGTGGTGCGACGGTGGGTCACCAAAAACGACTGAAAAGTAAAGTCCGGTCAAACACGGAAGGCTTGGGGCAAAAGGGAGACGCGGGGGAGTGGCAAGTCGAGCCGAAACCCTAGGTGCGTTTCTTCAGCACATGTCTTCGTCATAGACCCTTTACGTCTCGACTCGGAAAGAAATTCGAGACCGCACAGAGGTTATAGGATTGAAGAAAATAAAAATAAAGGGGACGAGGAGTTCGAGTCCGTCGGACGGAGGGAGGTTAAGTCCTTAGTTTACACCGAACGAACGGAGTGAGTCAAGTGTTCAAGACGGGGTAGAGAATGAACTAAAGATACGGTCTTTCCTTCGGGGAGTTGTCATCCAGCCGAGACTGTACCTCGATAGTGATGACAAGACAGCTGATCTGGAGGTCGAGAAAAGTCTTGACGACATCTACGTTTTGGTTTACGGGTCCGAGACCAGGAAAGGACTCGAGAACCGGGACTCGGAGTTGATTCTTTGACTTTAGAAAGTCCGAAGAATGAAAATCGGGCAGTCTCAATGTCGAGAACTTGGAAGACATTTAATGTGACGAGGTGGCCCATTCGACGACGGTGGAGGGAAGGTGGAAAGGGGGTAGAACTTTACAGAGAACGGGATACCCTTTGTGTTAACACAGACGACTTCACGTAACCGGACTTCCAACGTCACTGACTTTACCTATCTGTGCCCTGTTACTACGGCTTGTCAGCCTTTAAAGAACGTCCAATCAGATGACGAGAAAACACGAAACACAAAAGGGTTCTCTTTTCCCTCCTGTTCCGTCTTTTCAAAATCGTAAAGTGCAGGTGAATTCATAGAAATCTGAAATTAAGTACCCCTTTTTTTGGGACCCGACGAGGGAGTCCTGAGACTTACGGAATTTTCAACCCTGACCCAAAACCAGTGGTGATATGAGGGTAGGGGACCGTGTAAAAGACAGTGTATCAAATTCGAGTCCTTTTCAAATAATTTTTATTAACTGTTCACTGACTAACTATGACTAAGACTTCCCATGTTTCTACAAAGGACCGAGTCTTCCATAAACTAAATTTAAGGTTGATGTCACTTCCCTTTATTAGAAGGGTTTTCTCCCCAACTTTCGTCGAGACTGGTCCTGGTTTATAAACCCAACACCCTACTGTCAATCCTCCAAGGATGAGTAACACGTACGAAAATGGAAGATGACACATGACGGAAGTTCTTAGGTGGGGGGTGGGGAGTGGTGGTGGTGTTTGGGTGGAAAAAAAGGAGAACAAAGAAAGGACCCTGGAACGTGGTTTCGTCCGTACTGTTTCGATTTCTTTTTGTCTCAGGACTAAGTCTGTTCCCTGTCTTGAACCCTTCTCATTCCCTTACCATGACTCTTTTATTACTTCCGAAAGGGTCCGAGAAGGGTGACGAAGAGGTCGTCCAGTCGTGAGTGACAAACGAACAGACTTGCAGTGAGTGTTCCATAAAAATCCACCCTAAACTCCATTTGTCTACATCTCTTCTGAAGTCTCTATATATTACTTCTCTTCGCCGCGTGGTAATGTCTCTGACTTTGTGTTTGTACATTTATGTAGTTGAGAAAAGGACTGAGGATGGGTGGTGGGGTCCGAACAAAATTTGTAATTAATCTCTTAATTTGAGATACGATACTTGTGTACTTTGGTGACCCAGTTTCGACTGTTGGCCTATTAAGAGACCCATATATATATATTTCTATATATATATAGAAAGAACGAGATTGGAGAGAACTTTTTACTCTCCATATTCCCCTTGGTTAGGAAAGTTGAGGTACCTGTCCTTTTGTTTACTGTACACTATCCATTCTGGTCTGTATTCCCAGAGATTGAGAAACACTAGACAGATGTCTGGTGTACGTACGAGAGTGAAGGTTATTCTCTTAGACTCCCGACAGTGACCTCTCCCTAGTACCGTTCCCTCCTCCCACAACCCCCTTCACCCCAGCCCCTCCCTGACTTCCTTTGGGCAAAAGTGAAACTCAGGTTTAACACAACATGTTAGTGAAATTGGTAATTACCTCGTCTCGAAAAGTAGGAAAGGATTGAGAGGACACAGAAAGAGTCCACGAGAGTCTCTTCACACACTTATGTTGTTACTTTGGGAGTCTCCTCTGGACACGATTTTTGAGTAAGTAGAACTCTTCCGTTATTACTTTCTTTCTGAACGTCCAGTGGGATCTCTTCGTATAAAACGGAAAGGAAAGACAGAGTGACTGTAGGGTCTGGTCGTCGCACCGTAAAGTCACCTTCCTACTTAGTTCCTGAAAGGAAATTACATATACGTACGAGTCAACGAGTCAACACAGACTGAGAGACACTGGGATACCTGACATCGGACGGTCCGAGGAGACAGACACCCCAAGAGGTCCGTTCTTATGACCTCACCCCACGGTAAAGGAGAAAGTCCCCTAGAAGGGTTGGGTCCCTAGTTTAGGTATAGAGAACTTAGAGGACGTAATCATCCGCCTAAGAAATGGTGACTCGGTGGACCCTTCGGGAAAGGAAACTGTGAATAAAGGTTACACGGGAAAAGAGGACAGAACGAGACAAGGATGGTCAAGTGGGACGTGGGAACAACCCCTTGAAGGATCTAGAGGATGTCTAGGTCTCAAAGTTAAGAAGGACGAATTGAGGTTCCGAGTGTTGAGGAGATACGATCCACCGGGATGAGTGGTGTTGAGGAGGGTCTGGAAACTATGAGTGACGTGAAAGGTGGTCCGAGAGAGGAAGTAGACTAAGTCCTTCTTTCTTAAGAACCGAGGAAAGAGGTTCAGTTGAGTGTTTCTCAAGATCGGACTCACTGTCCTCCGTGTCCAGACTTAGAGATGGTGACACACTAGAAATAGTACAGTTAAGGGGAGAACCCCGAAGTCAAAAGGGTAGAAATTTCAGTAGGAACTTTGTACTATCTACCGAAAGGTCAACATAGGACGTCTTGGGTTTCTCATCTTCCTACATTCGAGGGAGTGGACACAAAGTTAACATTGTGAAGGCGAAAGGAGTGAAAATATATGACCTTGAGTATGTATACTAAAGAATGTTTTTTTATTTATTTATTTTTTCTACTGTGACGACTTTTGTTTTGTAAACTTTTGGAACCCTACTCTACAAGATCTTTCAGAAGAACTGAGACCCTCGGATACTAAAAACGTGGACACGGAGATAAGGAGGACGGAAAAGTAGTACGAGAGAAGTATAGACGGGAGACGGGAAAGAGAGGGGTAGCGTAATCTTATATTTGAGATGTACCCTTAGGGTTTCTTTTTAGACTTTCAGAGAAACCGAGGTAAGGAGGACCCAAGTGAACTCTTCATCCGACATCATAACAAAAGTCCCTCTCCATACCCTCGATAACCTTGTCTCTTCCGACTAGCACCAGACGGTCAGAGAAAACCGTCCTGAGTCTCCTCGACCTTTCTTCGACTCCCCTGGACGAGAGTTCTCCGTAGAGGTCCTCTCTCTGTCTTTGGGTTTGTCTACACTGACACTACTCATTTTTGCTCTCTTAACTCTGTCGGATTAGTCCTCGTCGGAGTCATGAAACTCGTCCTTCCTTAACCGACAGAAAGACTTTGAGTCTTTTCTAAAGTTTGTGGGAAGAAGACACTTCTATTTGTATTAGTCTCGGAGAACGACCAACCGAGACGTGGAAGTGATTGTCAGGTAGTTTTGTAGACTCACTGTTCAATGGTCCAGTTCCTGACTACTACTTGAGTTTCCTTCGCGCGACTCTCACCCTCCACCTAAGTTCACTTGGTCCCGGTCCGTTGTGACCATAGGACGGTCATTGACTGATCTCGTCGTCTCCCCTATAACTTCTCTGACTCATCGTTCATGGTGAAAAACACCAGATAAATTAATATAGGTTTTCGGGTCTCTTTGCCGTCCTATTTTTATGTTTACTCCTCTAATCTCTTTTTAGTAATCGTTTTCGAGAACGGTGTATTAAGGTTCGTCTTTCTTTTTATACTAAATTCCCTTAGAACAGTTATAGTGTGACCTTAAGATCTCTGTCTTTCTCACTGATGGCATAAGACATTGTATTGGACTGTGTAAATGATCGACGGTATCTCAGAGAGGATCAGTATAGTAAACCCCCTTAAGACAAAACCTTTATTTTCCAGATGTCTTAGTTAGAAAACCGTCGACTAACCGAGAGGACTATGGGTAAGTCTTACTTTTCGGTCCCTTGGGATCCGAACACGACGAGATCTGATCAACCCAACCAGAAGTAACACAGGATAAAGACTCTAGTAAGAGATTTATAAATTCGACATTTTACATGACTTGGATGGAGACCAAATATAAATTTATTTTTTTTAATCTATTTATTTTAGTCACCCCTTGTGTGATTAACTAAGACTAAGAATACTTCTTTTTAGGATATTGGGTATATTTTTAAAGTTACAAAGTATTAAATACTTGAAATTTTGGTATCTCTTAGGACTACCTTAATTAGTATGGATACTTAAGGTGAGAAAAGGTAAATTAATTGGTATCGTCGTCGTTGTAGTTCCCAAGTTCCGGAGACTTATAGACGAAGTCAAGTCCAGTCAGCGAGTCAGCACAGACTGAGAAACGCTGGGGTACTTATCGTTGTCCGGTCCGGAAGGACAGGTAGTGGTTGAGGGCCTCAAGTGAGTCTGAGTACAGGTAGCTCAGCTACTACGGTAGGTCGGTAGAGTAGGACCCAGCAGAGGAAGAGGAGGATGGAGGTTAGGGAGGGTCGTAGTCTCAGAAAAGGTTACTCAATTGGGAAGTGTACTTCACCGGTTTCATAACCTCAAAGTCGAAATCGTAGTCAGGAAGGTTACTTGTGGGTCCCGACTAGAGGAAGTCTTACCTGACCAACCTAGAGGAACGTCAGGTTCCCTGAGAGTTCTCAGAAGAGGTTGTGGTGTCAAGTTTTCGTAGTTAAGAAGTCGTGAGTCGAAAGAAGTGTTAGGTTGAAAGTGTAGGTATATACTGGTGACCTTTTTGGTATCGGAACTGATCTCCCTAGAAACAACCGTTTCATTACAGAGACGAAAAGTTATACGAGAGATCCAACCAGTATTGAAAGGAAGGTTCCTCATTCGCAGAAAATTAAAGTACCGACGT
>SJYO01029184.1:7105275-7288178 GCA_006410555.1 Capra ibex | reverse complement strand
GTGACAAAGGGGTAGATAAAGGGTACTTCACTACCCTGGTCTACGGTACTAGAAGCAAAAGACTTACAACTCGAAATTCGGTTGAAAAAGTGAGAGGAGAAAGTGAAAGTAGTTCTCCGAAAAATCAAGGAGACGTGAAAGACGGTATTCCCACCACAGTAGACGTATAGACTCGAATAACTATAAAGAGGACCTTTAGAACTAAGGTCGAACACAAAGAAGGTCAGGTCGCAAAGAGTACTACATAAGACGTATAATCAATTTAATCGTCCCACTGTTATATGTCGGAACTATATGACGAAAAGGATAAACCTTGGTCAGACAACAAGGTACAGGTCAAGATTGACAACGAAGGACTGGACGTATGTCCAAAGAGGTCTCCGTGCAGTCCAGTAGACGTTAAGGGTAGAGAAAGTCTTAAAAGGTGTCAAATAACATTAGGTGTGTCAGTTTCCGAAACCGTATCAGTTATTTCGTCTTTATCTACAAAAAGACCTTGAGAGAACGAAAAAGGTACTACGTCACCTACAACCGTTAAACTAGAGACCAAGGAGACGGAAAAGATTTTGGTCGAACTTGTAGACCTTCAGGTGCCACGTGCATAACGACTTCGGACCGAACCTCTTAAAACTCGTAATGAAATGATCACACACTCTACTCACGTTAACACGCCATCAAACTCATAAGAAACCGTAACGGAAAGAAACCCTAACCTTACTTTTGACTGGAAAAAGGACACCGGTGACGACTCAAAAGGTTTAAACGACCGTATAACTCACACCGTGAAAGTGTCGTAGTAGAAAGTCCTAAACTTTATCGAGTTGACTGAACTGAAGTGTAAGGTCCTACAGACCGAGATCCACTCACTAGTGTGGTAGCACTAATAGAACCAGTACTTCTAGAAAAACATGTCAAGAAGAAATATAAGAACGGTGGAGAAGAATTATAGCAGACGAAGACAATCCAGGTATGGTAAAGACAGGAAATAGCTTATAGACGAATCAGTAAAATTAATTCTTTTGGACATCTTTTTATGGTCTACTGACTCTACCTGGAAAGAAGGAACTCCTAATCCTCTCTCCTTCCTAGTGTTCTTTTACTCGAATTCGAAGTTATACACCCCTAACTTCAAAACATGTTCCTTTTGTGAGAAAAGTCGTCCTCACAGGTTATGGCATCAACTTTTAACCGTCTAAAAAACTATCTTCTAAAATACTGAGGTTACCTTTGGAAAAAAGATGGAATCACCTATACACCCGAGTTCCGAGAGTAAGACGCTAAGTTTTGATACGAGATAAGTGTACGTCTCTTCAGTTACCGTGGGGTGAGGTCATGAGAACGGACCTTTTAGGGTACCTGCCTTCTCGGACCACCCGACGTCAGGTACCCCAGCGATTCTCAGCCTGTGTTGATTCGCTGAAGTGAAAGTGAAAAGTGAAAGTACGTAACCTCTTCTTTTACCGTTGGGTGAGGAAACAAGAGTGGACCTCTTAGGGTCCCTGCCCCCTCGGAGTACCCGACGGTAGATACCCCAGCGTGTCTCAGCCTGTACTGACTTCGCTGAATCGTCGTCGTCGTCGTCGATAAGTGTATAGAAGGGTCAACCGTGTCACCAGTTCTCATGTGGACGGTTCGTCATCTACGTCCAAGGAAGAGACTCAGTTCTTCTAGGGGACCTCTTCCTTTACCGTTGGGTAAGGTCATAAGGACGAATCCTTTAGGGTACCTGTCCCTTCGGACCACCCGATGTCAGTTACTCTAGCGTTCCTCATCCTATACTGAATCACTGACTTGTACTTACGTGTGTAATAAGTGTATGAGTACTGGACGTTGGTTCTCAGTACTCCTTTTCCCATCGTTGTGGTAATGACTCTTTCGCATACCAGGACAGACTACCTCGAACCTCTGAGGATCATCGAAACGGAAACCTTCTGGTATAACCCACTTGAACCTCGTGAGCCCAGTTCCGTCAGTGTAGGTAAAAGATTTCAAAGAGAGTACGTTGCACACCAATTACGAACCATCTATGTTATGTAGATAAGAGTTGGTTTACCAAACGGGGTCACCACTATGTCACAGGGCTCGGTCGTTGTTGTGGTCGAAGAGACTTTAGTTAAATCAAAACAAGTTAGTATAAACTTCCTTATCAACGATGAAATACTTGACTGACCACTGATTGTTTATATTTACTCTACAAAGATACTACTTTGTGCATCCCGTCTATTCTTTACACGTTTTGAGTCTCCGTTTTATAGACATCGTACCCCAAGTAAAGAACGGGTCACTTGATTCATTAGATTTACTTTTCGATCCCCTTTTTTATTACCCTCCTAAACTCGGTCTTCGGCTGTTAGTCAGTCAAAAGACCTCGATTCGACAAAGTCCTTTATCCTAAAGACCTCGTTTCACTAGATTTGAGGTCTACGTTCCTTCCCTTATGTCACAAACGTTTACTAGATTGGAAGGGACAATGGATCGGACCCCGCTCCGACCCCACCCTCCCACCCCGTCCTAAGTGTTTGTAGTATTTCTTGAGATCAGATCAATTTCGATACTAAAACAGATCAGATCAGTTTCGATACCAAAAAGGTCATCAGTACATACCTACACTCTCAACCTGATATTTCTTTCGACTCGAGACTTCTTAACTACAAAAACTTGACACAACAACCCCTTCTGAGAACTCTTAGGGAACCTGACGTCCCTCTAGTTTGGTCAGTTAGGATTTCCTTTAGTCAAGACTTATAAGTAACCTTCCTGACTACGACTTCGACTTTGAGGTTATGAAACCGGTGGTCTACGCTTCTTGACTGAGTAACCTTTTCTGGGACTACGACCCTTTCTAACTTTCGTCCTCTTCACCCACTGTCTCCTACTCTACAAACCTACCGTAGTGACTGAGTTACCTGTACTCAACCTCATTCGAGACCCTCAACCACTACCTGTCGCTTCGGACCACACGACGTCAGGTACCCCAGTGTTTCTCAGTCTGTACTGACTCCCTGACTTGACTTGACTATTCCTTGAGACCTACCTAAAGGATAAACGGTTACTATAACAAAGGTAGTTGAAGGATAGTTCTCAACGGTAGAAAATGTCCTCGTCTCTCCATTACTCTTTGATGAAGTCACGAGAGAGTACTAATTCAGAATTGTGTAGAGAAATGTCTGTCATCGGTCTTGCACCCGTCCTCTTGGCTGACTTAAACCCCATCTACCATAGGTAGTCTAAGATTCTTCCTCTGTTTTCGGTCCAGTCACTAGGTGAACTCTTGGTAAGTCTACGGAATCTCCTAAAAATTTGGGAGGTGTGACGAAATCAACAACAAGTAAGTAAAAAACCAAAACCCAACAAGGGGGGGGGTTTAACCCCAAAGTTTACCACTATTGTTATTTATGATAACAATATTAAACTATTTGTTGAACAATTCACCTACTGTTTGTCTACGCGTTTTTCACCTTTGTCACAGTCTAAAGTAAAAGAACCTGAGGTTTTAGTGACGTCTACCACTGACATCGGTGTTTTAATTTTCTGTGAACGAGGAATCTTCTTTTCGATACTGTTTAGATCTGTCACATAATTTTTCGTCTCTGTAGTGAAAAGAATGTTTCCAGGTATATCAGTTTCGATACCCAAAAAAAGTCATTAGTACATACCTACCCTCTCGACCTGGTATTTCTTCCGGTTCACGACTTCTTAACTACGAAAGCTTCATACCACGGTGTCTTCTGAGAACTCTCAGGGAACCTGTTATCCCTTTACTTTGGTCAGTTAGGATTTCCTTTAGTTGGAACTTAATCTTCCCGAGTACGACTTCGACTTCGAAGTTATGACACCGGTGGACTACGCTTCTCGACTGAGTGACCCTTTCTGGGACTACGACTCTGTCTAACTTCCGTTCTCCTCTTACCCTGCTGTCACCTACTCTACCAACCTACCGTAGTGACTGAGTTACCTGTACTCTGACTCGTTTGAGTCCCTCTATCACTTCCTGTCCTTTCGGACCGTACGACGTCAAGTACACCAGAGTCCGTCAGCTTGTGTTGACTCGTTGACTTGTTGTTGTTCACTACACTGTAGTCATAAAAAGAATTAGGGATGTTCTCGAACAGTTCACAATAGTTTTGACGGTGAATGTCTACTCTTTCCCTTCAGATCACTCTGAACGTAGATACCAAAGGACCGGAAATGTATCGACCGTCTCGAGTATAAATTTGATTCCTAAAAGTCTGTTATGTTACAATACAAATGTTCCGGTCTGGAAAAGAAGAACCGTAACCCAAACTTTAAATCCAACGACTTGTCACCACGAACTATACTGATAGAAAACGGAACCCATTGTCCTTTTCTACTTTATACCGTACTAAAAGTTGAGTGTACAAAAAAAGAAAAAAATTTGTTTTCACTTAATACTTTGTTTGTTCTTATCTATACTGGATACGTATCAATAATCGTATCAAGTATGTGAAACTTATTACCGAAGAATCTCACTATAAATTTCTTTTGAAGTGATGGAAAGAGTGATTTTAAGTTACTAATCCTGAAGGGACCACCAGGTCTCCAATTTCTTAGGTGGACGTTTACGTCCCCTGTGTCCAAACTAGGGACCAGAGCGAGTACTCGGGTGTTCGATGTTGATGACTCGTACACGAGACGTTGTTCTCTTCGGTGGTGTTGATCCTCGGGTACGTGGTGTCACTGTTTCATCGGGGGAGAGAGGTGTTGATCTCTTTCGGGTGCGTGTCGTTGTTTCTAGGTCGAGTCGGTTTTTATTTATTTAAGTTACTAATATTTAGTGACGAACTACAATAAGACGCAAAGAGTCGGACCCCTCATGAAACTCGTGTCCTGGACCAGACTGAGTGTAGTAGACTCCAAACCTTACGATACTATGTATTGTAAAGGACCTGAACTAGAAGTGGGGAATCATCGTCTTTACTCTTCAATTTCACTGAGGGTTAAGCGAGTCAAGAAAAAAATGTCCCTTTTGACCTTGACCGAAACGTGTGACATTCGAAAAAACACGGTAGACGAAAGTCGATGTCCTTCGAACTCAAGTCGGTTTTCTCTCTTTTTATAATGTGTGTTACATAAGTGAAGGTACGAGACTGCGGGTACTGATAAGAAAACGTTAGTCCCCAAGGAGATCTAAGTAAGATTGATTAAACGAGATTGCAAAGGGAAGACTGTTTGTTAGTTCTCTAACTTTAATAAATGACTAAAGAGGACATTGGTGACTTCTGGAGTTCATTGAAATCTTGGACTAAAGTATTGTCCCCGGAACTACGAGTTAATTGTTAGAGTAAAATCTCTTCGTTAGACTCTATTCACTTTACTTAAACAGGACCTGGTTTAACAAGTAAGGAACTAAATTTTAAATGACTCTTGGTAAACGGTACATGGCTCGATGTGGGACTTCCCTATGTTTCCATGGACTTTCTACGTTTCCATTTTTGTCGATGTAGGGACCCAGTCCTTCTAGGGGACCTTCTCCTTTACCGTTGGATGAGGTCATAAGAACAGACCCTTTAGGGTACCTGTCTCTTCGGACCATCCGATGTCAAGTACCCCAACGTTTTCTCAGTCTGTACTGAATCGGTGATTTTCTGTTGTTGTTAAATGACTCGTAGTTGATATAGTTTGGTCAGGTAGGATTTCCTTTAGTTAGGACTTATAAGTAACCTTCCTGACTACTACTTCGACTTCGAGGTTATGAAACCGATGGACTACGCTTCTCGACTGAGTAATCTCTTCTGGGACTACGACCCTTTCTAACTTCCGTACTCTTCCCCTACTGTCTCCTACTCTATCAACCTTCCGTAGTGGCTGATCTATCCGTACTCAAACTCGTTTGAGGTCCTCTATCGTTTCCTGTCCCTTCGGACCGTATGACGTCAGGTACCCCAGTGTTTTTCAACCTGTGCTGACTCGTTGACTTGACTTGACTTGATATAGGGACCGTAATAGATTCATGGAACAGGAATAAATGAGTAAATTTTGAATGTCGTTGGAAGACTCGAATAGGAGTAAGATGTCTACTTTTTTGGCTCCTTTTCTCTCCAATGACTCAAGTAAGTCCATCCTTCATTACCTAAGTCTAGGTACGCAAGACTTACTGAATATGGGGTACTAGAATTTTCCCGACATAACAGAGAAGTCTCTGACAGGAACCGGAGCTCGCCTCCTCTTTCTCTTTATTTCTCTGATTTTGGTTTACACTAATTCGTGTCATTCTCACCCTAGTTTACAAGTTTCACAACCCTCGTGTGTTTTCTTCCGTGTCGATTGAGACCCGTCCTCTCCAGTCGAAGTCCCTTTTTTTTTTTTTTGTAAAACCTCCTACTTAAGACTTCCTACTCTTTCTCGATCCCTCAACCCCTTGCTTTGACCCATTTCGGTCTAAAGTTTGGACCCAAATTGACTGAGAACCACGACTTAATAATGGTCCTATGTAATGAATGGGACTCCACTCTCCTAAATGTGTTAGAACTTAAAAATTTTTTTAAAATAAATAAAATTAACCTTCGATTAATGAAATGTTATAACATCACCAAAAACGGTGTGTAACTGTACTTAGTCGGTACCCACATGTACACAAGGGGTAGGACTTGGGGGGAGGGTGGAGGGAGGGTAGGGTAGGGAGTTCCAGTAGGGTCACGTGGTCGGGACTCGTGGGACAGAGTACGTGACTTGGACCTGACCGCTAGACAAAGTGTATATTATTATATGTACAAAGTTACAATAAGAGAGTTTAGTAGGGTGGGAGTGGAAGAGGGTGTATCTGGTTTTCAGACAAGAAATGTAGACACAGAGAAAACGACAGAGCGTATGTCCCAGTAACAATGACATAAAGATTTAAGGTATATATACGCAATCATATGACAAAACCACAAAAAGAAAGACCGAATGAAGTGAGACATATTATCCGAAGTCAAAGTAGGTGGAGTAATCTTGACTAAGTTTACGTAAGAAAAATTACCGACTCATTATGAGGTAACACATATACATGGTGTCGAAAGAGTAGGTAAGTAGACGACTACCTGTAGATCCAACGAAGGTACATAACCGATAATATTTGTCACGACGTTACTTGTGACCCCATGTGCACAGAGAAAGTTAAGACCAAAGGAACCACACATACGGGTCGTCACCCTAACGACCCAGTATACCGTCAAGATAAAGGTCAAAAAATTCCTTAGAGGTGTGACAAGAGGTATCACCGACATGATCAAACGTAAGGGTGGTTGTCACATTCTCCCAAAGGAAAAGAGGTGTGGGAGCGGTCGTAAATAACGATCATCTGAAAACCTAACGTCGGTAAGACTGACCGCACTTTACCATGGAGTAACACCAAAACTAAACGTAAAGAGACTATTACTCACTACAACTCGTAAAAAAGTACACAAACAATCGGTAGACATACAGAAGAAACCTCTTTACAGAAAAATCAAGAAACCGGGTGAAAAACTAACCCAGCAAATAAAAAGACCCTAACTCGACGTCCTCAACGAACATATAAAACCTCTAATTAAGAAACAGTCAACGAAGTAAACGATAATAAAAGAGGGTAAGACTTCCGACAGAAAAGTGGAAAGAATATCAAAGGAAACAACACGTTTTCGAAAATTCAAATTAATCCAGGGTAAACAAACAAAAGCGAAAATAAAGGTAATGAGACCCTCCACCCAGTATCTCCTAGAACGATACTAAATACAGTCCCTCACAAAACGGATACAAAAGGAGATCCTAAAAATAACAAAGACCAGAATGTAAATTTAGAAATTAGGTAAAACTCAATTAACAACACATACCACAATCTTTCACAAAACCAAAGTAAGAAAATGTTCACCAATTGGTCAAAAGGGTCGTGGTGAACAATTTCTCGTGTTAGAACTTAAAAATATGGGGACGTGAAACTTAGAGAACCGTTGTTCAGCTAGGGAATAACATTCGTAAGAAGTCCACACATAAAAAGACACTTTATAACTAATATCCATACCAATAATCCGTAAGACCCCTAGCCCTTTTTATTTTAAACAATGCACCTCCAAGACTATCTACAAACACTCAACAAATAAAGAACGAACATTCGTTGACAGAAGGGAAAGGGTGACTAACACAAGGTGTGTCACAACAGTTGCCACTACAAGTTCACATGTCATCGAATAGCTAAATGTTGAAGGTAGTCGTCTCCCGAATCATCTTCATTAGGGGAACCCTTCTACGGTTAGTTTTACTTTTAATTTAACCGTACATATGGTGTCACTCAGTGTGTAAGAGGAGGACGTTATTGCCCAATCGAATTACTGGTCTCTAAACGTATACCCGTCAATAATTTATTAAAATACTACTACTACTATTTTGACATTCGATTACTTAATTTCTAATATCCCTTTACTGACAGGGTCGGTCTATTAGGATCACTAAGAAGAACATCTACAGTTATAAGGATAACCTCTCCCTGTTGATAATAAACCAAAGACAAACTTATATAACGTTTGTATAATCTTTTTTTAGAAGGATGAATCAGTAAGGAGAAGGACGACGATTTTACGGTCACGGATGAAAGAGATAGTATTAGAACCATATGAAACCAGACTTTTTTTAGATGAATCTTAACAGTTCCCTTTGTTGTCACGGGGTAAAGTGACATTCTTGGTTTTGTTGTATGACACACACACACACACACACACACACACACACACACATGTGAGGTCTGTCCGACGTCTGTTACGTCATTTCGGTTGTAGCGTCGGGTGTACGGGCGGCGGGAAATCTCCAAGGTGTTCTCGGTCGAGAATGTCTATTCTGAAATCCTAGGTCCAACAGGATTAAAATAAGGAAGTAATTATAACAGGAAAGGGTATAGTGTAGGGACCCAGTGGCGAAAGGTTATTCTGTCGAGGAGAGTAGTCACGACCTAATTACTAATGATCGTTACAAGAGTACTGGGGGTGAGGGACCGTTCACCGAGTAAGTTTATTTCTAAAATACGTCCGTTATAATATGAGAGTTCTGTTTTCTCGTGGAGATCACCACTGTAAAATTTACTGTCTTGTCCGACGGACTTACCGAAGTTCTCTTGATTCTGGAAACCTCTTAGGGAGTTAAATTTTCAGGGGTTACGTACTCCAGTACTAATTTCAGTGTAAAGTTACTACGAAGTCACAAAAGACTTAAATATTTTAGAAGACACTACAATGGTATATTTCACTATTTTGAGAATATACGGGAATTTCCGTCGTAGATTTCGTCATCAAGGATTTGTGACTAAACACTAGAGTGTGAGGTGCTACTTTTGAAGTAGATGAACTCTACTTACTCCTTTTTGTACTTTTACATTCCTTAAGAAGTATTACGACTACATAAGTGAAATTTTGACAGGTAAGTCAGGAAGAGTGGTAAAAAAGAAAACGAAAAGTTTTCAACATCCTTTCTACTACAATTTATTTAGAAAATGTCAACTTTTTATTACTACATCGTTTATATGTAGTCATCGTTTAGTTGTGTGTGTGTGTGTGTGTCAGTATGTATGTATGTAGGACCAACTGTCTTAGGTTAGATTTAATCATTTATATTTAAGTTTTATTTATTTAATCATTTTTTAGTCATATTTTATTTTATTTTCAGGGGACACTAACCACCGAGTCTACCATTTCTTAGACGAACGTTACGTCCTCTGGGCCTAAACTAGGGACCCAGTCCTTTTCGGGGACCTCTCCCCTTACCGTTGGGTGGTGTCATAAGAACGGACCTCTTGAGGTACCTGTCTCCTCGGACCACCCGATACGAGGTACCCCAGCGTTGTTCAACCTGGGTTGACTCACTGATTTGTGAAAGTGAAAAATGACATTAAAATTCAAACCCTGATCGATTACGTTTGATAATGTATACTTTACTTATTTGTTCCAGAATGATGTATCGTGTCCCGTGATATAAGTTATAGAACACTATTTGGTATTACCCTTTCTTATACTTTTACTTGTGTGTGTGTGTGTATATATACGTATTGACTTAGTGAAACCACATGTCGTCTTTGATTGTGTAGTATTTAGTTGATATGAAGTTTCAGGGGACGGTAAAATAAGATGATCGAGATACTTATACACACGTACACTCACATGTGTCTTCGAGTGACACAACGAAAACGATAAGTGCAACGTATTTAAAGGTACAGTGTGTTCGAGTAAGTCGAGAGGAAATTCAAAAAATGGGAAGTACCGGTCCTAAGTACTTTTTTATACCACAAATGGTTGTGTCAATGGAAGAAGTACAAGTGGTAAGTGAGATTAAAATAGTATATTTTAACACACACACACACACATACACACACACATAAGAATCGTTAAGAAGAGATATCTAAAGTTATGGGGAAAATCTCCTGTTGATCATAAACCAACCATAAACTTATACAAATTTTATAAGGATAAGTAACACAAGGAGAAGAATACGGGGAAGTTAACAAGTTAACAAAACCAAGTTAAGTTTAACAAGTCAAGTTAACAAAACCAAGTTTAAATCGGTAGTTGAGAAGTAGATTACACAGGGAAATTTAGCGACAGATAAGAAGAAGACTTTGAAGACAATCCACATGCACTCTGAAGTAAGAGAGGAGGTAAGGGAAAGAAGGAAGAGAAAGGATTAGGGTTGATAAATTGAAACATCTTAGTCCCACGAAGTGACTAGGGGAGAGGAATCTAAATCAGATAGATAACTAAAACAAAAATAAGGTAGTTACGTGTGTGTTTATGACATAATATGTAATACATTGTATTTTATATATCGTATAATTTTTAATATATACATATATATATGTTCGTACACATATATCATTCAGGAAGTTCAACTCTTAAAAGTTTCCACGTTTACACGTAAGGACCAGGTTAGTACTATCGAGTATACAGACCGTATGTAACAGCGTACGTACGTAGGACATGTTCACCAACATGAAAACACATAAAATGACGTGTTATAGTATATCTCGTGTTATCATGGTATAGAAATAAAGTTCGGGGTACAGGTCTTCGTTCGTATCTTCGTCGTCACTACATCGACCATGATGACATGAAAAGTTCCATGAAATGATATTCTAATTTTTACAAAATGAAAAACAAAAAAATACATCATAAACACACATTTCATAATATTTGGATAATCTCATGTCATGATATATTGACGAATACAATCAACCCCTGTATCTGATTGAAACAACCTGAATGTTTGTTCGACCTAATACTCACGTGAGAGTCTTACCGTGAACAAGTATACATCCCCCGAATGACATGTATATATATATATATATGTGTATATATATGAAAAATATTACAGACAAAGTATAAAAGATTATACAGACGATAAAAAAACTATTACACGACAAATATGAAATACCTAAGATGAGGAAGGAAACAGGACAACTTGTAAAACTTCTACGAATACAATTTCAGAGAAGGTATAACGGAATGATGTGTTGAAAAGACCTTATATCTAATGGGACAAATAATAGTGAAGACTGGTGGGGACGTTACTGAATAAAAGGAAGAAAGAGACCTTTAGACTCACCGAATGGAAGTTGTCCTCTCAAGGAAAGACATCTTCAGGATACACTTGGGACCTTTCGTCTCAATAGATAGAGATGTTAAAACACAAGAAAGAGACGGTCGTAAGAGACCCAAAGTGACCTAGTTTCAGTCAAAAGTTTAAAGGGACGAACAATCATTTTTAATTCTACACCCCGAAACTAAAAAATGTGAGATCCGGGTCTCTCCTGTGATGTGGATATAAGACGTAGGGTCCGGAACTCAGGACTAAGTAGTACTCGACGTACCTGAAAACCAAGGATCCAAATACTTCCTTCGAGTTCCGAGACATAGTCCCGACACCGAAGTGGACTCACACAATCAGTGAGTCAACACAAACTGAGTAACACTGGGGTACCTGATATCGGGTGGTCCGAAGAGACCTTAAGAGTCCTTGATAGGTCCGTTCTTATGACCTTACCCAACGGTAAGGGAAGAGGTCCCCCTAGAAGGACTAGGTCCCTGACTTGGGCCCAGAGGACGTAACGTCCGTCTAAGAAATGGTACCGAAATGGAATTCGAGGTTCTATATGTAGGTCCAGACTATGAGAACTACCGGTAAATCGAAGTTGACAACGTCACGAAACCGAAACTTAACGACGAAACAAAGATAGTGGATCTTTAAAAGAAAACCTAAATCTTGAAAACATAACAGTTTCTGTACGAATATAAAATAGACGAGGAACATGTAAAAATTCCTTCCTATCCCCGAAGAGATTATCAAGTTGTATAACTGATCTTTAGAGCTAAGTTTGAAATAAAGGTAGTATTGTGATTCTAACAAAAATGATTCTAGTAGTTATTGGAATAAAAATGTAAGTTACTGACGAAGAACCAGTAGTGAAGCGTGTTGAGAAATCGTCGTAACCTACGGTCACTAGTAAAAGAAGAACTGTAAGAAGGTATCCGAAGAGACTCTGGGACAAGAGGACCAAAAGGAGGATAGATATAAACTAACGAGTAAGAGTCAGAGGAAAAGGAGAATGACTCGTAAACTCAAGGTGTCCTAAGACGGGCTCCAGGAGATTAAAAGAGGGAATAACAGAAGAAATTCCATAAATGAGAAGTAAGTAGGTAAACTGCTTACAAGAACCTCGTGAATGATACACGGCACGACTCAACGTACATAAGTCCTCATTTGTTCCGTCTACACTAACCCGAGTGTACCTATCGGTCTCTGACCTGAGAGTTTGTATTTATTGATCGATCTTTAACACTAGGGACGATATTTCGTTTTCTTGTCTTGTGAGAAACTCTCATTATGACTTCTTCCATCAACTCTAACCTTCCAGTCCCTTCTGGAGATTTTCCTCTTCACCAGATCGACTACGATCCATACCATCCTTAAGTCGGAATACTTATCACATCTTTTATTGATGGAAAGGATGACATTGTTTAGGTCTTTAAAGATGACGAAAACTACCTCAACTCCTGTACGAGGGGGATTTGTCCTGAGAACCCGTGTAACTTTTACAATTCGACTTCCTCAATCTCTTTTGTCATTTTCGTCCATTCAGTGACTGGAAGGTAGGAGGGAACAGTCTTCATCCCGTATTTTAAGAGTACATTCTCCGAAGGGACTATCGAATTAACCAATTCTTAGGTGGACGTTACGTCCACTGAGACCAAACTGAGGACCCGACCCTTCTAGACGACGTCTTCCCTATCCCATGGGTGAGGTCATAAGAACCCGAAGGCACCACCGAGTCGACCATTTCTTAGGCGTGCGTTACACCCTCTGGACCCAAACTAGGGACCCATCCCTTCTAGGGGACCTTTTCCCTTTCCGATGGGTGAGGTCATAAGACCGGACCTCTTAAGGTACCTGACATATCCCCAGTGTTTCTCAGTCTGTGCTGACTCACTGAAAGTAAAAGTGTTTCACGGGAATATCACGGGTCTCCTTTCTTTGTAGTAACAGAGGTTTCCGGAACGAGTCAAAGGAGTTCAAATACGTGAATAGAGTATGCAGAACCAGATAATGTAAAGATGTACTGACGGGTAAACCGTCCTTTTGATCGTATTTTTATGAGTGAAGATTAACAAAGAAGATCAGACATAATGGAATACTTCTGAGAATACTACGTATTAATTTTCTGCGAACGAGGAACCTTCTTTTCGATACTGTTTGGATCTGTCGTATGACTTTTCGTCTCTAGTGAAACGGTTATTTCCAGGTGGATCAGTTTCCGTACCAAAAAGGTTATCAATACACACCAACACTCTCAACCTGGTACTTCTTCCGACTCGTAACTTCTTGACTACGAAAACTTAACACCACGACCTCTTCTGAGAACTCTCAGGGAACCTGACGTCCGTCTATTTTGGTCAGTTAGGATTTCCTTTAGTTGACACTTATAAGTAACCTACCTGTCTACGACTTTGACTTCAAGGTTAGGAAACCGGTGGACCGTGTTTCTCAACTGAGTAACCTTTTCTGGGACTACGACCCTTTCCAATTCCCGTCCTCCTCTTCCCCCACTGTCTCCTACTCTACCAACCTACCGTGGTAGCTAAGTTACCTGCACTCAAACTCTTTTGAGACCCTCTATCACTTCCCGCCCCTTCGGACCGTACGACGTCAGGTACCCTAACGTTTCTCAGCCTGACTCGTTGTCTTATTGGTGTTGCTACGGTACATTTTGACTACGATTCATTAAGACATACGAAAAGAGACTTAAACAGAAACAACAAGTCTGAATCGGTTCCAACTCCGACCCAGACTTTAGATGCTCTCAACCCCTTTGGAAAGAACAGGGGATATTAAAGTAGTCGAGTCTATTGAGGAGACTTGAGTTATGTACCTATCAAGAGGGGTTTACGGTGAGTCCTGGAGCTTGATTTGTTTAGAGTTTAACTTGAGTAGAGGGGGTCTGACCAAGGAGAAGAGAATAAGGTACACCGATGACTCAAACAAAGAACATCGAATGAAGAAAGATCTAAGTAAGTGGTAGAGTTGACTCGGTCTTTGAACCCATAATAGGACTCAGGAAAGGAGAGGGTGAAGTGTAGGTTACTCATTAGTTCATGACGTCCAAGATATAAGAATGATGAAGAGATTTAAGGAGAACAATTCTAAAGTGGACAAGGTCACAATAAAGAAGGAACTTAAAGTGGTATCGGAGGAGACACCTGACACTGGTTGTATGAGCCGAGTGACGAAAGTACAATTGTCTTTTTAGACTAGTACCTACGGGACAATTGTTGAGAGTCACCGAACGGTGAGTCTTCGGAAGGTAATAGCCCGGGGTCTGAAGGAACCGTGGGAATGTAGGAAGGAGTCTGTGTAACATAAAGTCGGTATGGTTTCCTGAAGGGAAGGGGTTCCGTAGGAAAGGTAGGGAAATCGGTAAGGTTGACGATATCGAAACTGTTAAGATAGATGGAGTGATCGTTTGGAGGTCTAAATAAAGTCCGTACTAGCGGAGACCCTTTGGAAGGGGGTGCTAGAGGGACACTTCTGTGAAAAAAGAAGAGACGAGGTATCGTGGGATGTGTCTATCGATAATACGGTAAATGTGACAAGTAAATGACAGATGAACAGGCAGTACGGGTGGTTCGTCCCTCGAGGGTGCCGTCCCCGACCCTGAAGTAGAGACCTACGGGTGTCGATCTGTCTCCTCCTTGAGGTATTTACTGTCAAAGGACCGAGGTACTCAATCGATTGAGAGACAAAGAGACAAATCTTTCATCCGTAGACCTCGTGACTTTACGTCTGTCCAGATAAAATTACTCATCCAAGTACATACTTACGTACAATCCTCCATCGGTACAAAATTGGATCTTCTTGATGTCAAGTGTGTAGTTTGATATTCGGTCCTTGGTAACCTAGGAACACTTTCCCCTTCAATTTAGTACAACCATAAATTTAACTGGGTATATAACAGTATAAACTGTAATTTTATCAAGAAGTCTTCATATGTTGGACAATTCCAGACTGTCTCGGGAGAATGTTGGTAACAGAATAAACTATACGAACTCTTGTCGACTACTTCGGTCTCCTCTAAAGTCAACCGAGGTAAAATGTCTGGTCTTTTGACAAAAGAGTGGTTCCCCAGTGCCAAACGGATGGTAGTGTGTGGAGTAAATGACTGACTAGCAAAATTCGGGATGGAGTAAGGTTTCTCCGCCGTCACATCAATGAATGTTTTCCATAGGTCCTTTTGATTTCCGTCGTCTTACTTCCTTCTTCTCAGTCTACATCGTCTCCGGTCGTCCCAAAGTTTGGGGTCCAAAGTCTGAGGATCCGAGGAGAGAAAATCAAGGTAATCCGACGGAGGTTTTCGAAAACTTGGTGACCCACCACTCGTCGTCCTCGAAACAAACGTAATTTTTTTTAAAAAAATTGGAGTGTTTCGTTTATCGGGTCATAGATAATCTTATTAGAGTGTAGTTTACATTCGTGACTTTTGATTTAGGTTTGAACTTAAGGACTTTAATAGGACGAACCTGATCTTTAGATTCGTTGGTTGTGTGTCTCCGTTCCACTTTACTCGACCCTGGTGTTTCTTTTTAACCGGGTACTCCCATGTTCCCGGACGTAAACAATATATATATATATATATGTGTGTGTGTGTGTGTGTGTGTGTGTGTGTGTGTGTAAATCTAGTTTTTCACTGAACCAAAGACTTCATTTACTTAAGTTAAAACTAGTGTAGGGTAAAATTCCTGTAGGTGGACGAGGATCTAAAACTACTTTTAAATTTGTTACTACACCGGAATGAACCTAGGGTGCGGAGTTGGTCTTAGTGTCAATGGTAAAAGGATTCACAAAACAACTTTAACTTTTAATATTATGGATATTTTGGAGAAGTCCCGACTGTAAAGTTCAGAGAAAAAGTCATGTTTGTTTTAATCTTTTACCTTTTATATTGGAAAGAGCGGGACATAAAAGAAGTGTCCTATATTTTAACTTTCCATCAGGGATAAGGTCTTAGTACTGGTTGATCGTTCTTATTACTACTCCACATTATTATTATTATTATCGTCGATCGTAAAAAACCTCGTGAATCAGACCTGGTCCGGAACAAGATGGTGAAATGTACACAACTGAATGAGTCACTAGTGTCTTTTGGATGGACCATCCTTGATAATAATAACGGTGCAATGTCTACTCCTGTTACTCCATTTTCTCCAATTCTAAAACGGATTTCCATATATATCGACTACTAACGACCTTGATCCAAGGATTGGGTCTATTAGGACGATGTGTCTCTGTACGTTTATTAGAATTAAATATCAACAAGTCAGTTTTTCTACCTAATATCTAAAACACCCAGGGAAGACTACAAAAAGATGACGGGAAACAACAACAACAAAAGACAAATATTGTAGTTAAATGTAAGGTCATCGTCTCCGAGTCCGAAGAGTCCACCACGATCACCCTTTCTTGGGTGGACGGTTACCTCCTCGGTGTCCTCGGTGTCCAAGTCAGGGTCCCAGTCCTTCTAGGGGACCTCATCCTTTACCGTTGGGTGAGGTCCTAAGAACGGACCTCTTAAGGTACCTGTCTCCCCGGACCACCCGATGTCAGGTGTCCCAGTGTGTCTCAGCCTGCACTGACTTCGCTGAATCGTGCGTGTGTGTGTACGTGTGTATACGTCATCTCCGAGTCCCTTTTATTTTTGAATGTCTTTCAACATACTTAAAGAAGTTCTTCACCCTTATGAAAAGTCGCTAGAAAAAAGGGGAAACTACGAGTAGTGTCACGAAAGATAGTATAAAACGTCGAAACTTTACTGAAGAAGGGTACATGTGTCGATTGGGACCACAAAGGTACCTCTGACTCTAGTTACGGTGTTCTTCCCCGAAGTAAACGTATAAAGCAACTAATCGTCCCCATAAACGATTAGAAAAGGTTTAAGAGGGTAGGTGATGGTGCTGATTAGAGAATGCAACTGTTATATGCCATAAGTACTTACAATCCTTGACTAGGAGAGCCCAATAAATTGTAAAGTCAAGACAAGTCATTATCGAATTAATTTGGAACTCCTTTTTTTCAGTGTTCTTTTATTTTCATTCACAAACTTTAGTCAATTATTCTTCTCTTTCAATCTTAAATGACGACACTCCTTCTCGTTTCTTACATTATTGTATTATGACCCAACCGGGTTTTCAAGTAAACCCAAGAAGGTATTCTACAACGGTTTTTTTGGACTTGTTTGAAAACCCAGTTGGGTTACGTTGTATTTACCATGTAAAGTAAGACCCATAAGTCGTCTACTGCTAGGACTGGTTGAGAGTACATAATTCTCAGAAGAGACACGGACCGTCACACGGTCCACGACAGTATACACAATGAAGTAAGTAAAAGTATTATTAAGATACTCCGGGTCTCGTCTCAACAACTCAGTGTGTAGGTTTAAGTCTGTGGATGGTTTACTATCATAGACTTAGTTCGACCTGGTGGGTTCACACAGACTGAGGGTGGTAAGGGGACCTCACCCTGAACGGTAGGGTATAAATTGAATTCTACCTCGAATGAACGAATACCGTCTTTCACTTCTCCTTGATTTTTCGGAGAACTACTTTCACTTTCTCCTCTCACTTTTTCAACCGAATTTCGAGTTGTAAGTCTTTTGACTCTAGTACCGTAGACCAGGGTAGTGAAGTACCCTTTATCTACCCCTTTGAATTGAGAGATCTTCTGTCGTTATCACAGTCACTTCTTTTTGACGTTCCGTTATCTAGTCCCGAGTGAAACTACTTCGGTAAAGATTGTTTATCCCTGACAGGTTTCTACCTCTCTTACCTAAGAAACCCCTCCATTAATCACAGGACAATAACGTCACAAAATATATACCCACCACCCCAAGTGTGTCCAGACTATCTCTGAATAGTCTACGACATCCTTCTTAAGAACGTAAAATGACCTACTAACTTAGTTTAACAATACTTAGGGAAACAGTTTAGGTTGTGTTTCTGGTGGTCACTTCCGGTG
Organism: Capra ibex; assembly: GCA_006410555.1. NCBI lineage: Eukaryota > Metazoa > Chordata > Mammalia > Artiodactyla > Bovidae > Capra > Capra ibex. The sequence goes on along the minus strand of SJYO01029184.1, from coordinate 7,269,662 downwards.
ACCAGAATTTTTGTACGACATGGGAGAACTGTCTCCGAGTCATCACCGATTTTTCACTCTCAATGTTCCCAAGGTCTCCGACCCTAACCAGTATTCCGTCAAAATTTCGTCTTAAAATTCAAACCAGGAATATTCAGGTCTAGTCTTAAACATTTGATCCACTCAAAGACCCTATGAGTCACCAGAACAGAAACTCTATGTCCTCGGTGCACCTCAATGACAATTTTGTAGGTTCCAATTTTTTTCTCTCTCTCTCTGTGTGTGTTTCTTTGACAGTGTCTGGTCTTCTCTACTTCGAGAGAAGTAGAGAATCCTAAAGGGACCACCGAGTCTACAATTTCTTAGGCTGACGCGTTACGTCCTCTGGATCCAAATTAGGGACTCAACCCTTCTAGGGGACCTCTTCCCTTACCGATAGACGAGGTCATAAGAACGAACCTTTTAGGGTACATCGGACCACCCGATGTCGTGTACCCCAACGTCTCTCAGTCTGTACTGACTCTTCTGTGGGTGTTCTCTACTTCTGCACTGCTAATTTACTCCATACTATAGGACCTCCCCTAGGACCTTTCCTTATTCCCGTAATCGCCTCTTTTACCACTTTAGGTTTGTTTTAGACCTTAAATAAATATCATTACATGTCACAATCAAAGAATCAAAAGTGTCTACATAGTATCATTTAATTCTACGATTGTAATCCCCTTTAACACCCTTATAGGGTCGAAGGGTCACCAATCCTGGGTCACAAAAGTGACGGTCCTGGGCTCAAGTTAGGGACCATCCCCTCGATTCTAGAACGTTCTCCGTGTCAGATTTTTTTTTTTTCCCCCCCTTTAACCTATGTCCCATTCACCCTTGAGAGACATAGTAGAAACGTTAAAAAGACGTTTAGATTTTAAGTTTTTTTTAATTCAAATATTTCTTTGTCAAACTCAAAGGAACATGGAGTACCGAACGAAGTCAACTAAATAAAGACTTAGTATCAAGTTATACAAAATGTTTAACACCAAACAAAACAAAGAACGAAACTAAACCCTTTGTAAAATGTCCGGAAGATCAGACTTATCTTAAAGAGACATTAGACTTGATACTCCTTTATTCATCATCCTAAACTACCCCTACCTTTTCTACACAGATTTTATTCTGGATAAAAAAAGTGAGGTAAAAAAGGGGTTAAAATATGAAAGAACTCAATTCCCCTGGTAGAACTCATGTGTTTACTACGACGTGGGTGTCCCACCTCTCTTCTTTCGACGATTCAGACAAGCCTTTTCGTCCGTATGGGAGACAGTGGCTATCTTTTCGTAGTTCTGTTCACTTCGGTACTGTACCACTACATGGTCTCCTATGTCACTAGCCGTAGAGTGCTCTCCAACTGTGTTCGGTTCCTCTCACGAGGAAAGAGAGAATGACTTAGTCTTTGACGTGGGAACAAGAAGGATTCAACATGGTCCTCTAAAGAGTCGACCGTTCGTGGTCTGTAATACGTAAAGTTCAAAAGGGGAGAAGTCTCCTCGCCTGACGTCTACCACAAACACTAATGTCGTCTCCTTTACGGTAACTTCCGTTTCTCATGCCTATTATATTATCGAAGAAAGGATTCCTATAAACAAAACCGTACGGAAAGGTGACTATGAAGGAAAATGCACGGACCCTTCGAACTTCGAACAAAAGAGGAGGGGCGTTTTTATGATTGTATTAACCATTACCTGTTTCGTACTGAACCGTAAACGTCTTTATTCTTCCTCGGGACTATCGAGTTAACCATTTCTTAGTCGGACGTTACGTCCTCTGGGACCAAACTAAGGACCCAGTCCTTCTAGACGACCTCTTCCCTGTCCGATGGGTGAGGTCATAAGAACCCGAAGGGAACGTCGAGTCGACTATTTCTTAGACGGGCATTACGTCCTCTGGACCCAACATTATTCCGTGGTAAACAACACCCAAACGTGTACTATTAATCTTGATCATAAATCAACACAGGTTCCAGTTGATAGTAAAGACGAAAAAGTTGATATCCGAACTACCTTACTACTTTTATTGTTAGGACCCAAGAGGAGTATTGAACAGACCTCTAAAAACCTTTTGACAGATGTGAGTTCCGAAGGTAAAGGAGTTGATCTTTTATTCACTGGATATATGTTTTTTTTTTTTCGGGAGAAATTTATATTAATTGGGTGGTGATTATCTTTTTGTTACTAGTACCCTCAAATAGAGTAAACGGTATGTTAATAAACAGGTAGTATATGTTAACGAAGTAGTTTACCTTTTTCAGTACTTCGTGTTCTTCGGACTTCGGGGCCTTGTCCGAGAGGTGAATTATATCTTCTACCGTCCGGGTTACCGTCTCACCAATTCTCGTGTTTGAGACGGTGATCTTTTGAATCCACACTTAGAACTCAGGTATAGTCCACTCGACACACTGGAATCTTGTGACTACTTGGAGAGACAAGGAGTCAAAAGAGTTGATATTCTATTTATAATGATAATCATGGATAGAGGATCCCCTTAAGACTCTCGATTTTCCTAATTATAACCATTTCTCGTACAAATCGTTCTGTAACCATTTCTCGAATCGTACAAGAACCATATATCGTATATGTCTTAATTGACATCAACGACAAAGATAGTAAGAAGAGCAACTCTGTATAATAATTTGAGTTGAAATAGATGTGTGTATGGGACTGTTTTTGTCGGTCTTAAAGGGTAGATGGTGTCTGGTTGTCTTTACTGATCACACCCATGAGAGTAAGAGGGATTAAACCCCCTACTATTTTGACTCCATACTCCTCAATTTTGTTGAACGGATTCACCGTCGATCATATGTAGTCCGTGTCCCAAACCTGGGATTGTCAGACCAAGGTCTCAGAGACGAAAATTGGGATACACAACGACGGTATTATTGTTGAGTATAAATAATTCACGGATACTTCGTGATGTGAGTAATGTTTGGAATAGGGAGTAGGAATACTATTGGGACGTTCCTTCTATAATACAAATGAAGTCAAAAAGTGTCAACACCTTTCACTACGAGTCTTTCTGACCCATTGAACGTGTTATAGTGTCTCACTCCCTCCCGATCTCCGACAGAGATATTAGACACAAAACGGGTGAGAGATGACATGACAAAGAATCGTTCTTACTCTAAGGATCAAAAATCAAATCAAAAAAAGAAAAAAATCCGAGTCAGAAAGATCACCCTCTACTTACGTTTAAAACGAGTCACAGTTTAAAGACCTTCCCAACCTATTGACGTTGTGGTGGCAAGAGGGACCCTTTAGACGTCTCGTACGGGTAATTACTCCGAGTCCTTCGTCATCGGAACCCACCTCCGGGGGACGACGACCAGGTCCGGGGTGTCCGTGCCTCTAGACATCTAGGGAGGTTCTTCTAAAAGAAAAGGTATTTCCCTTTCTCAATAACTTCGTGTTTTTCTTTCGAAAGTATACTTTAAGTTTAAACGAGTCGGAAGGACTCTTACTTAGAATTCACTCGTTTTGTTGTAAGACTGATTTCGGGTATTAGTGTAGTGAACAATGTACTACTTTATGTTACTCTACGAACCTTCTTTAGGGACACCTTGTTTAAGTGGGCTAAATCAAGAGACCCGTTTATCAAGAAGAACTACATGGGATCTTTATGTGTCCGATAGTTCCTTCGGTTACGTAAAAACACTAGATCATTCTTTTGTATGGATCATTTTACTCTTTGTTTCGGTTGTCAATTATAAAGGAACAGGAATCTACGAACCTTGATACCAGGTGTTTCTTACGAGGTTCTCCTTAATGTCACTTGTTGTTTCCTTCCCGACCTTTTTATATATTCAAGACGTCACAAATACGAAAAGGGTAACCTATAATGAAAATATATTGAGGAATAAAGTTAAAACACATTTTTTTTTTTCAGAGGGTTCAAGTCTTTCCAATATTTTGATTTATACTTTTTCTTCTGTCTGTCCTTTTGAATATAAAATTTATCTTGTCTGAAATTGAGAAGGTCATAAAATTATAATATAATATGAAGGATTTCGGTATGAATCGTTTTTGACTTCTTTTTACACACTTAAGTATGACAACTCCTTGGAATATTCGTCATTTTATACTTGTGCAAATATAATTTATTTTCGGAAAATACTTAGTATTAGGTAGTACGTCACCGAATCAACGAATATGAAATTCGACTATGTTAAAAACATCAAAAGGACAAAACCGAGACACCTAATATTGAGGTCCAATGTGTTTAAAAGTCTCCCTTCTGTTAGAGAACAGGTCGTAAATTTATACGTCTCTGTTCTCCATTGTAAAAAGAGAAAAGGGCAAGGGTTACTTGGTATCAGGGAACTGAGATGTTTTTGGAGAGTACTTTTTAAATGGTACTTGTTTTGAGACTGGAGGTTTAACCTCTTAACCAAATTAGTCCGGTATACGTATTAATAGCACATCAGTTCGTACGTGTCTTAAAACCTTATAATACACCAACCACCTATAAAATACTCGTAATATAACCACGATAACGAAGACGTTATTACCATGAATATGTGTCTAGATTCTATAGTACCGTAGGTTTTGAGTCTTTCATCCTTAATGTTAAGAAGGGTATGAGATCGGAAATAAATGTTACTTGTCCTCTGTTATCAGTAGACGGTAACCTCTTCCTCGCCCTTTCGTCTCCCTCTATAGGGAACGAGGAGTTAGGCTCCATTCGTGACGTCCTTCCCGTCCCTATTAGTAGTTGTCTCCCCTGAATGGACCACCGGGGCACAAATTCTGAGACACGAATATGACGTCCTCCGTACCCAAGCTAGGGACTAGTCACTTGATTCTAAGATGTACGGTGTGTGGTACTGGTTTTTTCTTCTTTTTTTATTGACCCTCTTTGGAGTGTCCGTGACTCCTGGACCTCTTGTGACTCATGGTCGGTCACCGGGAGATGACACTACTCGTCCTCTTATTTCTCTCTTGTGGGGTAGACGGTGTCAAGGTCAAATGTCTCGGGCGACTTCGTACCCCTATTCCTTCCTCTTGTCTTTGTTTCCTAGGTCCATGAGTCTGGTTTTCGGGACGACTACTTTTTCAACATTAGGACGAGAATTTATTTCACTTCGGATAACACTTAACTTATTTTGATTTCGTTGTTGTTTCGAGTCGAGGTCTAGTTAGATTGTCATCTGACTAGGGGTTTCGTTATGATTACCGGAGTATCTTCTTTTCCGTAAGGGTAAAAACCTGTGACTATATTAAATTGAGTCAAAGACAAGGAAATGTATATCACTGAACATTAGTTTTCCTTTAATGTCTTTGTTTTCTGAATGGTTTTTCCTTCTTTTATCCTTTGTAAGAGTTCTCTATTTCTCAGATATCTTGGTTAGGGTCTCTACTAGATCCTACTTCCTTAATAGTTTGTTCTACGATTTTATTGATACTATGTGTAAAAGTTTTCTATATCACCTTTTCACTCATTGTACGTATTTACCTATATCTTAAAGTCGTAACTCTACCTTTGATACTTATCTCTTTCTACCTTTTCGACTTTTATTTTACATTTGATAGTCTCTACTACTTAAACAAAATTCCCCAATAGTCAACTGACCGATGTCGTCTTTTATTTTAAACACTGAACCTATGTACATTTATACTTCATAGATTTTTCTTTGTTTTTCTTTATTTCGTCGTTTTTTTTCCTTGTCTCGTAGACTATAGACACCGTGTTATCGTTTGGTAGACTGTATGTTCATTAATCTCAGGGACCTCCTCTTCTCTCTTTACTCGTCTCTTTTATATCTTCCCCTATTGCCGGTTGTTAAAAAGTTTTAAATACCATTCTGTAGAAATGATAGGTTCCTCGAGTCTCTTATGGTTAGTCCTAATTATATTGTTTGTTTTTGGTCGATCCGTATAATCTTAGTTTGATGGTTTGTATGATTCTATTTTTCTGTTAGAACTTTCGTAGTTCTTTTTAGTCTTTATAATGTATGTCCCCTTGTTACTATTCTTATTATACATTGTAGAGTAGTCTTTGGTACTCTGACTTCTGTTACCTTATCGTAAAGCAGAGGAGCGACCCTCTTTTTATTTTGGGCAGTTTGGACTTAATGTATAGGTCGTTTTTATAAAAAGTTTCTACTTCCGTTTTATTTCTTTAAAAGTCCTTTTTTCCTTCGACTTTTCTTAAAAATAAGTCGTCTTTATACGACATTCTTCATGAGTTTTATTCGAGAAATATGACTTCGTTTTAATATGGTGGATCTTTAGATTAAGACAACCTTCTTTATTTTTTTACGGACTTCTTCATTTACATGACCATTTATATTTCTCAGTAATAAAATTCTTTTGTCATTTATACACAAACACACACACACGTACACACACACATCTTTAGTATAGTTTCTGATGACGAATACCATTTTTATTATCATTGCATTGTTCCCCCTCCAATCTTGTGTATCTTATTTTGTACCCCTTTACTAGTATTTCCGATACTCACCCTATTGACCTTCTTATTAAGACGTTCGAAGAATATCAGATACACTTCATTATCTTGTATATAACTTTTATCGTCTCTACTTCTACGTATGACATACCAAAGGGACCATCGAGCCAACCATTTCTTAGACGGATGTTACGTCCTCTGGGTTCAAGCTAGCGACCCACCACTTTTAGGGGACCTCTTCCTTTACCGTTGGGTAAGGTCATGAGAACGGACCTTTTAGGGTACCTGTCTCTTCGGACCGTCCGATGCCAGGTACCCCAGCGTTTCTCAGCCTGTACTGAGTCGCTGATTTGGTGGTGGTTTCTACGTATGACATTAGAACACTTTTACGACTTTTATTAAGTTTCTTACATTATATTTTTTATATACTCCCTTAAGGGACTACCGGGTAATCTTCTAATTCTAATTCTAAGACACGAAGATTACTACCTCTAACCCCCAAACTAGGGACAAGTTCCTTGATTCTAGGGTTGTACTACGTACCACGTTGGTTTTTGTCTAAAACAAAACTAAGTGGGGCTTTTCAGACCTTATTTCCTTGTCCCTTCGTGGACTTACCTTTGAAATTTAGCTTTGTGTCTGTTAATATTATACTTTTCACTTTCACAATCAACGAGTCAGCATAGGTTGAGAAACGTTGGGCAGTCCAAAGAGACAAGTATCCTAAGAGGTTCAGTCTTATGACCTTACCCATAAGATCTTCTTATGACCTCATGTAACGTCCAGCTAAGAAATGTCAGACTCGGTGGTCCCTTCGGGTTAATACTATATTTGTTCAGATATTTCGGATTTATTTTCCGTCTTAAACCCTTGACCTTCTTTTTATTACTGAGTCAATATATGACGAAATGTTTCGTGTGACATTTGTATTTCTATGTTTCTCCTACTTACAGTTTCCTACCTTTTATATGTATGACGTTATGACTCGGATTGTAACTACCACACCGACATGATCTATTCCATCCGAAGCACCTCCACTTATAGTAGTCTCTACTTCTTCCTTTAGAGTAATAAATATATTACCAGTCGAATAGTTCTTATATTTAAGAATACACAAACGTGGATTGTTTCCGTAATAATGTATGCACTTCGTTTTTAAATATCCTTATTTTCCTTTTATGTCTATTTGGGTGTTAGTACCAGTCTCCAAAGTTATAAGTAGAAATGACGTGACTATTTTATAGATCTAGTTTTTTAGTATCATATCTTAACTTGTTGTGATAGTTAGTTAAACGGGAATATATTTGAAATCTTGTGATGACATTGGTTATCGTCCTTCGTGTAAGAGGAGTTCCCGTGGTTCATGTGATACTCGAGTCGGGAGATTTATCAAATTTATTTACAGACTTTAGTTTGTCTATATAGACTAACGTTGGTATAGTTCAAATTTTAGGTGTGGTTCTTATATGTGATCTGAGACGGGAGTTTAAACCTTTAGGTCATAATGTATAAATAATTATTTATTCGGTATCCATTTTCTTTTTAAACCCGAAGGGTCGACCGTGACCACCATTTCTTGGGTGGACGGTTACGTCCTCTGGGTCCAAGTTAGGGATCCAGTCCTTCTAGGGGACCTCCTCCCTCACCGATGGGTGAGGTCATAAGAACGGACCCCTTAGGGTACCTGTTTCCTCGGACCACCCGATATCAGGTATCCCAGTGTTTCTCAGTCTGTGCTGACTTCACTTCATCGTGTGTATGTGTTTTCTTTTTAAATTTCACCTTCAATCTTTTATGACTTCCTCCCCTATATGTATATTAATGCCGTCTAAACGTAGGTACGTACCGTCTTTGGTTGTGTTGAAACATTTCTTTTAAAGGAGGTTAATTTTTTATTTCATTTTTTTTATTTTAAAAAAAATTAAGGTTATATTTTATATAAGGTTATTTTTAATTAATTGTTTTCTTTTATGAAACTTCACTTACTATTACTTTATGTTATCTAGTTTTTCGTTTTGTTCAGATAGCGGTCATGTCCCAACTACGTCCTATGACCTACGAACCCCGACCACGTGACTCTACTGGGTCTCCCTACCATGCCCCTCCCTCCTCCCTCCCCCCAAGTCCTACCCCTTATGCACATATGGACACCGCCTAAGTACAACTACATACCGTTTTGGTTATGTTATAACATTTCATTAATCGGAGGTTAATTTTATTTATTTAAATATAAAATTTTTTTCTTTTTTATTTATTTCGTCAGGAACATCCCTTTACATGTCGACGAAATTTACTGAAATGAACTTTTCTTCTTTCAACATGTTATTTACTAAATATAAAGGTGGAATTCTTCGGTCCTTTTTTTTGGATAATATATCGTGTCCTTTGAGATAAGTTATGAGACATTACTTGATATTCCCTTATCCTAGATTTTTTCCCACCGATACACATATACATATTGACTAAGTGAAACGACATGTGGACTTTGATTGTGTTGTAACATTTAGTTCATACACACGTACGATTCCACGAAGTCAGGACAGGCTGAGAAACGTTGGGATACCTGATATCGGGCGGTCTGACGAGACAGATACCCTAAGAGGTCTGTGCTTATGACCTCACCCATCGGTAAGGGAAGAGGTCCCCTAGAAGGGCTACGTTCCTAACTTGGATACAGATAATAGAGGACGTCACCGTGCACTCAAGAAATGGTTATCGCGGTGGACCCTTAGGGATTAGTTCATATGTGATTATTTTTATTTAAGTTTTTTTCTTCAGTCTTTCTCTTCTTGTTTGATTTAGGGTTTACATATTCCTCCTTCCTGTACTATTTTTACCCCAATAGTTACTGTGTATCTTGTCTATTAGTGGTTTCGATTTTCTACTAAGAAACTTTGTCAAATTTTAAAATTTGGTGATCGTTATGTCTAGTTACCTCTTCCGTTACCGTGGGGTGAGGTCATGAGAACGGACCTCTTAGGGTAACTACCTCTTCGGACCATCCGACGTCAGGTACCCCAGCGATCCTCAGTCTGTGCTGACTCGCTGAAGTAAAAGTGAAAAGTGAAAGTACGTAACCTCTTCCTTTACCGTTGGGTGAGGTCACAAGAACGGACCTCTTAGGGTCCCTGCCCCCTCGGACCACCCTACGGCAGATACCCCAGCGTGTCTCAGCCTGTGCTGATTTCACTGAATTGTCGTCGTTATGTCTAGTTTCCTGAAGGGAACATCGAGTTCAACCATTTCTTAGACGAACGTTATGTCCTCTGGACCCAAACTAAGGACCCTACACTTCTAGGGGACTCTTCCTTTACCGATGTGTGAGCTAATAAGAACGGACTTTTTAGAGTACTTGTCTCCTCGGACCGTCCGATGTCAGGTACCCCAGCGTTCTTAACCTGTGCTGAATCGTTGACTTGGTGGTGGTGGTGGTTATGTCTAGTTCTTTTTCTTTTTTTTATGTTTGACACTTTATTATTTACCTTTACTCCTGTAGTAATCTCTATGATGTCGGTAATTTTCCTATTACTCTCTGACAACACCTGTTGAGTCATCTTTTCTGGTTTTTGAGTCACTTTTTGTCCGTTTTGTGAACTTGTCTATGAAGTCATTCCTTCTAAATGTTTCCCGGTGGTTCGTGTGTTTCTCCACGAGTTGTAGGAAGCAATAGTCGGTCTACATTTAATTTTGGTTTTACATTAGGGTGTTATATGTGTGTTCTGATACTACTTATTTTTGTTGGCAGTTGGGGTTTACAACCACTAATACCCCTTGTTAGTCTCAAGAGGAACCGTCCTTATATTTTTACTACCCTTTGACAAATCGTCATCGAATTTTTAATTTGAATATAGTTAGAATTATCAGTTCACGATCCACAAACAGGTTTTTTTTACTTTTGCATACAGGTATCTTTTTCAACATTCTTAACGAAATGAGTAACATCCGTTTTAGACCGTTGTCAGATCTACAGGGAGTCACTGTCTAATCCATTTGTTTGACTATATAAACCCGTTACCTTATGAAGAGTCGTTCTTTCACAGTGCTGAATGACTATGTGTGTCTGTGTACCACTTAAAGTATTTGGAATATGACCCGCTTTCCTCGGGTCTATTGTTTTTTCGTGGATGATATTACAAAGGTAACTATACTTCAAAATTTCATCGTTTTTAGATTGGGTACTACTATCTTTATTCAAGTCCCTAACGAAGACCCCACAACTGATCCTTCCCCTTATTCCCCTGAAAGACCCCCACTACCTATACAAGAGATAGAATTTATATCAAATGTAGTCACTTTCACCAAAAAAGTTTTGACTACTGTGATAGATACAGATGAATTTTATACTCTTGAAGTGACATACATTTAATATAGATTTATCGTTTTTTTTTTTTTTCTGAAATTTTTCATTATATGTGAGTTGAAGAACACACACCTACACCCTCCGACCACTCCGTTCCTGTTGTTACTTCTGACCCTTCTCTTATCACTCACCTTTTCTTGTCAAGGTCTTCCTAAAGAGACTCACACCATACACAGTAGAAGGACAAGATCTTACTGTACCTTAGGAACAAGGTTACATCTAAGAACAAGTCAAGTCAAGTCAAGTCAGCGAGTCAGCACAGACTGAAAACTCTGGGGTACCTGACGTCGTGTAGTCCGGAGTGACAGGTAGTGGTTAAAGACCTCAAATGAGTTTGAGTACAGGTAACTCAACCACTACGGTAGGTTAGTAGAGTAGGAGACAGTAGGGGAAGAAGAGCACGGAAGTTAGAAATGGTCGTAGTCCGAGAAAAGTTTACTCAGTCCAGAAACGTAGTCCACCGGTTTTAAAACTTCAAAGTCGAAGTCGTAGTCAGGAAGGTTACTTATAAGTCCTGACTAAAGGAAGTCCTACTTGACCAACCTAGAGGAACGTCGGGTTCCCTGAGAGTTCTCAGAAGTTGTGGTGTCAAGTTTTCGTAGTTAAGAAGTCATCTAAGGACCCAAGGTTGGTTTAGTCGACCCTTAGTGGTTGAACTTGGTGAAAGTGTCTCCTATGACTACCGTGTGGAACTGTAACACTTTGTCGACCCAAGGTTTTAAAAGTCGGGTCTTAGGTCTTCAAATAGTATCTCTTTATCACTCAATCTGTTGTGACTTCGATTCCGAACTTTGCACTAGAACCTAGAAAAGTGTTCACTACTCACAATACTCAGTCGAAAGTATACAGATACTTTGATACTCAGTCTAATAAAATAAAATAACTCTACTTAATTACAACATTAAAAATCAACCTCCGAACTTTGAAACTCATAAACTGTCTTTGATATTGTAATTGACTCTAAGATGTAGAAGGACAATAACTCCACTTGACAGTTAACCATAAGTACATTTCTTACAAAGTCCTCTTACTCAAGATAACATAGTTTTGTTATTAAAACGAAGATACTACGTATTTCGTCAGTATCTTAACAATACCCTTGTCTTTCTGTGTCCGACCCCTAACGATCGTTGGGTTCTGATAGTTGGAGACTGTAACCATAAAATTTATATATTTCTAGAACGTTAGTCTTATCATTGTAAATCGGTCAGTTGTTTGGTTATAAACGAGTTTTAAGTAATATGGAACCTATCATACCATAAACGACAACAAATCAACGATTCAACACAGTTTGAGAAAACACTAGGTTGACCGATATCAGGTGGTCCGAGGAGACAGGTACCCTAAGAGGTCCATTCTTATGACCTCACCCAACGGTAAAGGAAGAGGCCCTCCAGAAGGGTTTAGTCCCTAACTTGGGTCCAGAGGACGTGACGTCCGTCTAACAAATCGTGACTCGGTGGTCCCTTCGGGTCATACCGTACTGTACCTGGATATAATTTCTAACCGAAGTTGTAAGTACTTGACCCTCGAGTCAGACTAATAAATTAGAGTGACTCGGAGTCAAGGGGGTCGTCATTTTAATTCTTCTATAAGTGGACGGACCGTCCCATTAACATTCTTACTCTCAATAGGTACATGTTATAAATTCGACCTCCGACCGAGTATCAACTATACATCGACAAAAGAGCACCAGTGTCAGATTGGTAATCCCACTATTGAAGTCGGAGAAAAAGAATTACTCCTCCTTCTTTCTTTGACGACGGGTTCTTGTTCCTGGTTCACCTCGTGTATAAATTCTCTTACTTTACTATACCTTGTCTTTTATGATTCTCGGGCTATATCAACAAAAAGCTCACAATTCTAGATATGTCGTCCTAGTACTACACTACATCCCCTTTCCCTGGTTTTTCCGAAGAACTCGACGAAGATCTGATATATATAGGACACCAAACGTGACAGGTAGGTCTTCGGTCGTGTCGCGGACATTATAATCCGAGAGTCACGTATCGACAACTCATTTACTTTCTCCAATTTTCCTTAGTAGGGTTAAACAGACGTCGAGTCGAAATCACTTGAACTGATCAACACAGTTGGTTGATTCTTCAGTCCCTCAAGAGTCCTACGTTTGTTTTCAAACACAAAAAAAAAATTTAAAGTATATTTACTATAAAAATTCAATGATAACCCAAATCAGGACACGATAGTTGACCCCCGTCCCGCCCCCCCACCAAGGATCCACCTCGATCACCATTTCTTGGGCGGACGGTTACGTCCATCTGTACTCTACGTCCAAGCTAGGGACCCAGTATTCTAGGGGACCTCCTCCCGTACCGTCGGGTGAGGGCATAAGAACGGACCTCTTAGAATACCTGTCTCCTCGGACCGTCCGATGTCAGGTATCACAGCGTGTCTCAGTCTGTGCTAACTTCACTGAATCGTGTGTTCGTTTATATCTAATCTCCTTATTATTATTATTTTTTCCTAAGTTATCCTCGGGACGGAGGTTCCTCAAATTTTAGGTCACCCCTTTACTCGTGTTTAAAGTAATGTTTACTTCCTCAAATCTTGCTCACAGTATACTAACCAAATCGGTCCAGATCCCCACTTCTTTAGAATAAACAGACCCCTCTCGAAACCTTCCCGTAGAGTCTCCTGTGCTTGGTTTCAGAGTGTGTACAAATTCAGGGACCAATTTATTGTGGAGGAGTCACTCCTCTAGGGGTTTGGTCGGTCGTCTTCCGCTGAGAGGATCAGGACTGGGGGACACCGAAAAACATAAAGGTAATGCCGACAATGTCCAGACCACAATCGACCCGTTGGTCTGACACGGAAGGACCTTCCGTCCGGGATACCGAGAAAGTAAAACTGTGGAAGAAGTCGTTCATCTTGTAGTGTCTCTCCGACGACGTCTCTGTTGTGAAATTACTTGACCTGTTTAAGGACAACCACATTGCCTCTGTTATCCTGCCTGACTTCGACAAGAAAACCCCTTCTTTCCTCTATCCGGATCTTTCCATACAACGCAGTCGGACAACACCCGAGACGAATGTCTTACTTCGGTTGGTGGGGGACGAAGGTTGACCAACCGTATGTCTTACTTCGGTCACTCGCAAAAAGAACTCTCTTCGTTGTACTACTTACACCTTAAACTTCTGGAGCAGTACTATGGAATATGATCGATCATAACCTCGACCTTTTTATAGAAGAATGAGTTCGTATGTCAATTCGGGAGATCACTTGTCATTTATCATGCTTCTTACGGTCGTTACGTACGTGTATTGGTTGGTTTCTTTTTCAAGGTCACGCACACACGTACGATTCAACGAAGTCAGTACAGACTGAGAAACACTGGGACAGTTGGCATCGGGTTGACCGAGGAACAAGGTACTCTAAGAGGACCGTTCTTATGACATCACCCGACGGTGAAGGAAGAGGTCTCCTAGAAGGTCTAGGTCCCTAGTTTGGGTACAGAGGATACAGAGGACGTGACCGTCCGTCCAAGAAATGGTGATCGTGGTGGACCCTTCAGGTTCTCAGGGTCATCTATAGGGTTTAGACTGAGGAGACCTCAGGATCATATACGGATCTATTGTAAGTAAAATAGTACGTTCCCTTCCTAGGACTTGGTCGTCAGAACCAGGAGATTCTTGTCTCATGTCCTACCTCATACAACCCTTTCCCAATTATAAACCTGTGACTTCGATGTACAACTTGATCTGTGCCCTTTAACCGTGTCCATTGTCTAATTTCGAAATGCAGGTCCTCTCTCCGTGTATGACAGAAATTTATATGTTATGTTGAGGGAAACTTACTTTGAAAAAGTTTTAAGACAAAATCTTCCTTCATCATAGTACAGTACAGTCTATTATCGACGATTTAGGTTTCTTTTATTATTTAATATGTTTTTTAACGTTTTGTTTAATTGGTCTGAATTTACTTTGGTAAAAATTGTAAGAGGGTTTACTCCGGGTAATTTTGTCAAATCGTTCGGGACCAGTTTCTTAAGGAAGAGTTGTCTTACAACATTACAAAATTAAGAACATCCGTTTTGAGTCTGAAAGGTTACCTATCTAATTTCCCATTGGAAAATTTATATAGATAAAAAAATTTTCAGAAGTGAAAAATTTTTGTGAGTGTTCCGAGCAAAGGAATGATGTGTGAGGTAAACCTAAAGTTTACCATGAACTACATGTATATTAAAAGACCTTCGTCAAATTAACATATTTCGTTCTGTATCGAACAAGACATTTAACTCCATAGGAATTTCAATGCCCGGTGTAGGTCACCGTGACGTCCTTAATTTTCTTTGTAATACCGTATAAGTAGAAAGAGGGTGTAGTGACCAGAAGTTTCTCCTTGAATACCTTGAAAATGATAGGGTTTCTGTGAACGAAGGACACTTATGAGAGGAAAAGAAGAGTTCTAGAGAAGTGAAGATTGTCATAAGTGTTGGGGTTCGAAGGTCAAAGATTTCACTTTCCGTTTCCGTTTATATGTGAAGGTGCTATGTAAGATTTCTGTACTAAACTTTTGTAAGAAAGACCGGTCAAAATATTCTAGTCAAATCTAACAAATGAGTAAACAGGTTTCGTTGATCTGACTTTATAAGACCTCACGAGAGACACGTTGGTAACAGTTCTATAAGTAAGTGAGTTTTTTGGGACTCATAGAGGATTTGGGGTTAGGTGCCGGTCGATCAGTCTCGACACATAGTATTCTTCCGTTAAACTTCGTGACGGGTTCATTGTCACCGGAGGTACAAACTTTACTCACTAGATACCTTGTCGACTTTCATGTGTAAACGTAGAGGACTTTTTATCTGAATTCAGTAGAAACTAATTTTTTGTTACTTATGTATATGGTAAAGGATTCACGGATAGTTATCCTTTTGTTTTGTTTATGTGACAAAGGACATCAAGGATTTCTGCCCCCTTAGACAGAAGTACACAAGATTTAAGACCTTTGAGAGTCAGTTGTACTATACACCTGCTAATCCGTCTACATCCGTATCGGTACTTATCTTCCGGGTGTTGTCGGTCTTTTTCTTTGCCTACGCTTCCTGAAACTTTTCGACTTTTTTATCAGTGTCCCTGTTCGTCTTTCGTCATGTTGTTCCTATATTCCTGAATCTCTTTATTTACCCACTCCATTCCGTCCTGACCAATCTGTATTCTGAAAATCCTCCGATTTCTGTGAATCGTAGAAATTGAAGTCAATCGTACTAGTACTCCCGAAGACACAACACTTTCCTCTCCTTTCCAATCAGCGAGTCAGCACAGGTCGAGAAACGCTGGGGTACCTGACATCGGACAGTCCGAGGAGACAGGTACCCCTTAGAGGTCCGTTCTTATGACCTCACCCAACGGTAAAGGAGGAGGTCTCCTAGAAGGGTTGGGTCCCTAGCCTGGGTCCAGAGGACGTAACGTCCGTCTAAGGAATAGTAGACTCGGTGGTCCCTTCGGGAAGACACAACACTTCCCAATATGTCTTGTGTCGATGTCAGACAAAAGACCCAAGGGACTCCTGGTTTGTTCTCCGTGGTCTGAGTTGATCTCCTCCCTCTTAAATCCCACTTACAAAAACGGAATTCTCGGTAACTTTACTTAAGAAATTTCTCGAGTTCTCGAACACCTACACCACCGACTTCTGTTCAGAGTAGACATGTTCTCTTCATAAAAGGACAGATTTGTACTTCTCTATTTGATGGACTGGAAAGAACTCTAAACAGCAAGAAACCAACGTTTTAGGAAAGAGGACCAGAGGAAACGTGACACAATGGTACCTGAGTCTCGAGTGGGATATAGTGTAGTCCCACTATATAGTGGAAGAAAGGAAAGTTTCTCTGTGACGTCGTAGGAGCCACTGACGGTTAGACAGGGGTTCAAACGTGAGTAAAGACGTTTCCCGGAACCAAACGGTACTTGTATGTAGATAAATTTTGTCTGTGTAGATAAATATCGTAAAGTAGTTAGTTAGATCTTCAGAAAACATTCGTATTTCAATCAAACACGAACTTAGATTGGTTTGTCGAATCTACCGTTAGACTAGCGAAGGTTAATTAGATACGTGAACAGTTACTTTATTAACAGACCATTCTTAATGAATACCGTGTCTGGAATGAGTCGTTTCTTAATTACGTACCAAAGATGAGTTTATAAAATGTTCGTCTCGTTACTCAAATTTCCAAAGACGGTGTACATAAGATTCCCCGTACCTCAGACATCAGGGAAATTCCTACTAATGTTCGGTAAAGGGTAGACTTTCCATCTTTGAAACTACCCAAATAATCTTCGTACCCAACACTTTTATTAGTCTTTTACTTTACGACTTGACTGGAGTGTCAGATATTACTAGAGGTAGTGATTATAACGGGTCCTACGGGATTACGAGTCTACTCGAAAAAAGAGGAAAAGTACCCCTCTAGTTCACTTTTATTGGTTTATACGTTGCGGGTACGTTGTATTGTCTAGTTAGGATTGGAAGTAGAGCCCTACGAGGTCCTGGTGAGGTTCATCAAGCCCTCTAGAATACTTCAAGAGTCTTCCCTTTTTAGATAGTTAGGGTCAATTAAGACAACTCATTTGTGTACGATGAGTCATCAAAAACTTGTCCCCCCTTTTTCTAAAACTTCTTTGTTTTTAACGTTTCTCATTAGTGAGCAAACCTGATTTGCAGGATCGTTTTACTTTATAAATCTCCCCACTCATTAGAGGGACCAGGAGCGCTCAAGTCACTAGTTCTTTCGCGTTTCCCAACGTTACCTTCACAAACGAACTACTCCGATGAAGCAAGTTTATTATACTTCTGACCGGTTTCAAAGGTTTCATTTCTACAGTAAAAGGTAAATCAATGTACAAGTATAAAGAGTAGTTTTTCATCGGTCGTCTCCCTGACTTTGGGAGGGGTTCTTAGGGACAGTACAATAAAAGTCTCCGACCTTTCACCGGCGAATCCGTTGGAACAGAGTATAACAAAAGGAGGCACTCGGCCTCCGAGAACCCGCAACCAAGGTAATCGATAGACGGCGTAGAGGGACCGGCGGTACCTCCTTGCCTAGAAGAGAATCAAAGCGAATCTATACCTCACGGATCGAAGACACTAAAGGGACTTCTATGTGGATTATTCTAAGAGTCTTAATTATACACTGACACAGCTGGGGGAGGGGGAATCGAGATATAACGGAAGAGAAAGGAAGGAAAGGATTCGATTTTCGTTTTATGTAAAGTTCGACTACTATTAATAAATAAGGGGAAAGAAGGAAATCTTTAAGTTTACTTACAGAACACGATGGATGTGTCTTATTTCCGTTTAGGTCTCAATCCTTTAGAGAGAACTTGGTCGAACACAGTGTCAAAATGTTTGTCCCGAAAGTCCTGTGTTTGTAAAGAGATTGTTAATTCTAGATTTTAAGGAATCCTTTTTCGTGTTGTTTTGTTTCCTTCGTAAAGAGTTTCTCAGATACAAGTTGTCGGTGGGTAGTACCTCTTGTCCCTTTGACTTGTCGGCGACAGGGTAGGTCTGTCTTCTGTAGAGTTGTCTTTCTAGAGACCGTATTAAGACGATTAAAGGTGTTTCCGTAATTACAGGTCCTATTCAAGAGTTTAGAGAGGAAGTTTTTGTAACGAATTTATTTAGAATGGACTTATGCTGAAGGAATTGTTTCGGTACGAAGAAATATTCGACCAGGATGGGGTCTGTTAACGACAGATGTAAACCTCGTCTGTCTCTTTCTCCTCTAGTCTCTTTCAAATCCCGTGTAGATTTCATAAGAGGTTCCATGACCGGTCTTTGTAGTTCGGGTATGAGCGCCATATCTCTCTAGTAATTACCCGTAATCACTGTCTGGTAATACTGAGAGTGTCTAGTAATTACTAAGTAGTACGTCGTCATAACAAGACCGTTATTAGTCTGGTAACGAACCTGAGTCTATATTCGAAACGGGTATGACAAACGAATTTGAATAATAAAGGATCGTATTTTAAAATAAAACGGAAGATCTTAATGCTTTTTACCAGACATTGTCCTAGGGAGTCGTGTAATCTACTCAAAAACCTCGTTCGACGAAAGAAACCATCTGTAAAGAGGGTGTCAGTCTTTAGAACAACAGACTTTCCGAGGGACTATGGAAAACCCTACACCTTTTACACAGAAAATAAGACTTTAACTTAATGCCTACTTAGTTTTTCCGATGTTCGTTTTATTTGTACCTATTCTTAATGTCAACAAGTTAGGGGACAGTGTTAAGGAACAGTTTACAACTGTGAATTGGACTGAAAACTCAAAGAGTGGTTTTTTACGTAAAAGTATAGCTTCAGGAAACAATTTTTTAAGTCTGAAATGATCGTCGGTTACTGCTCCGAAAATCGATTAATATTGTTTTTCGTTCTTTGTGTCAGATAAAATTGTAATACGGTGTGTGCAATGACTTCGTGAGTTGTCACAATTATATCCTTAGTTTTAAAATTCCTTTTCACTTTGGGGTTTGGTTTAACAGTAAGAAAAATAAAGACGGAATACCTTCTAGGTGATAAAACCAATTTTTAAGTTTACCTTTACCTTTAATTCAATAAGGCCCTTGTTTACTCAGAAAGGATAACTTGTCTAACCTAAGAGGAAGACACACCGAGACCCTTTTAAAGGGAACTCAGTCTTTCTTTTCTTTAGACAGAGTTCCAGACTTATAGTAGTGATAGTTACTTATAACTTCTTAATGACTGTGGGTGGTCCTCGATATAAATAATTTGGGTAGTGGGTAGGAGTCACGATATACCTTTCCTTCTAATACATATAGGTTTTCGTAAGGTATTTGAATGTATTAAAAAAAAGGGAATTCGCAGAGACGTATGAGTTTTAACGGAACACGAGAGAGGGAGATGAAAAGGTAGGTTGTGCTTCTCACATTGTCTGTTGTCGACGTCTGCCCTCGGGGAGGGTTTCCCTAGGTCGGAGGTCGCTTTAAAGAAATCGACATTCCTGTCCTAAAGTCGTCATCCGTCTCCTACCTCTTTTAAACAAGACGGGAGTTTAGTTCGTAGGAGAGGGGCGGGGGTAGGTGACGAGTGTCGGTCCCCCGGACTTGTGGTCCTCGGAAATCTTCGGTGTCCTCGGTTCCTCGATAAGGAGTCGTCCCCTCTCACAGGACCAAAGTATTCGAAACAACAGTGGCAAAAAAAAAAAAACAAACAAACAAACAAACAAACACACACACAAAAAATTAAAAGTTATTAGAACCTTGTTTCTCTTAAAAAAATTGTAAAAGTCAAAGGTGGTCCGGGACGTTTAATCCATCGGTCAGGACTTGAAACGGTCGGTAAGCAGTCAGGACGAATCTCCCCGTCTACCAGTCTAAGTCTCACACCGGTACCCCAGAAGGGGTGCCGGGACCCTGGTCCTTCGACTCGAACACAAGACCGTGGTCTGTGTGTCGACGTGTCCGGACCTAGGGACAAACGTTGGGGTTTACCGATTACCTTCTTAACTCCGAAGTCACTTGAGGAATGTGTCTTGTCTACGGTCGAAGGAAGTTTGTTTTTATCTTTTGGGATTATGTCTTCGTCAGAGGGAACCGGTTACCTTCTTGAGAATAATTTTTCCGTAAAGAATTCCCTCTTTTAATTCAGTAGAGGTAGACTCACCAGAATGACCCAGAGTAGTTCTCTGAGTCTAGAAGGGACATCGACGCGATATCAAAGGAGACCGGCCTGTCCCCGACGTGACCAGTCACGTGACACTACTCTCGTTGAGTCAGAAGCTGACAGATCTGTCATGTCTTTATTTCACTCCCGACTGAACCTCGGTTTGATGTTTCGTCCACTTTAAATAAAGACGCGAGGAAAGAGGGTTTGATCAACAGTCGATGAGGTTCGGTAGCGGTCGACGATCTTCAGGTGACGTCCTCCTCGGGGGACGATGCGCCCCGTCGGGGGAGACATAGGATCCGGGAAGGAAGATAACGTAAGGTCCAGAGGGGTCGGAGGATCAGGAGTTACACCGACCAGAACCAGTCCGTAATACCTCCTTTCGTTAGGCTAATTTACCTAAGTGTGCTTAAACACTTATTTACTGTTTAGAGTGTTTCCACAAAAGTGAAACTTTCTTTCTCCGAACAAGAAAGTAACCGTATGAGAACCCATGACCCTGGTTACCTTCCTAAAGTTCACTGTCTTTTGATATTCCCTATGATCAGATAAAACGGAATCCACCCTACCTGAAGTTGTAAAAGTAGTGAAGAACCAACTAATGTCAAAGACTCGGAATCATGATTCCAGGAGGGTGGGAAAGTTTTCATCATTCCCCCTGTCCAAACCCGACTCGGACGAATAACCATGGTGAGGGTTGAGGTGTACGGTCTGATTAACTCAAGAGTCTCGATCATGGTCCGAGAAAGTGTGGAGTCGTCCAGACAAGTTCTAGAGGGTCGGAACCCACGGAAGACAGACGGACAATTGGAAAGTTTACCTGTAGAGGATCCTTCCAAAAGGAAGGTCGGAGAGGTGTGAAGAGTCGACTGGCACCGGAGGAACCAGGGAAGTGACATGGGTTGTGTTTGTAGATAGTAACCTGATAAGCTGAACTAACGCAAGTCGACAAATGTAAAAAACCGGACATTCACCCGGACTCCCGTTCCCAGGGGTACACTCAACTGTTCACGGACACTTGTTTACTTTAGTTGTCTTTTATCCCATAGGATTTACCACTTGTGTGATCCTCGGACTCGGACGTGTCGATGGTAGTGACCCTGTTTGTGAGTGGTCGACATCCTGTGTCAAAACGTAAACAGTCGAATGTGTCCCCGACGGTCCCACGGAAGTGAAGGAAATGTTGCTAAAGTAGGTCCACCCCAACTATGGCCCCAGTCGTGTGTCACGACACAGGTAGTGGGAGAAGTCGTTGAGAGAAAGACGAGTTACTGGTTGTCATGGGGAGGTTTCAGTGTTAGATGACAGACGGGATGTCCGTCTCAGGGTGATCTGTCTTCGACTGTTTACATCAGTCGAGGTCACTCACCGGAAAGTAGAGTCGGGACCTTCAAGTCTAGAAGTTCGAAAGTAGTCGGACACCGGGTCATCGGGTTCATTCGTAGAACGGAAGGACCTCCGGGACTAGTTATGAGACGGAAGGAGAATTTCGGGTCTGTGTAGGTGTAGGTTACGTTATTACGGACTATAAATTAGTAAAGGGTAATTTTACGTTCCGACAGAGGTCCGGGGGAACTGTCAAATTAACAAAATTTTACAGACGTCTTCAGCTACATTTGTCTAAACATCATGTAACAAGTGAACGACATGGTAACGTCGAATGACCGATTAATTATTCTGTCAAAACGACGTTTAACCCGTAGATCCGACGTACCTAGGGAGTGCAACCCTTTTTCAATACCCTCTCTCCTTAAATATCCTCATTCCAACCTGTGTAAAAGGTAACTTTTCATGGTCACTGAACTTTAAAATACGGATGTGGTTTTGGACGTACGTTTACAAATATCACCGAAATAAGGAGTAACGGGTTTTGAACCTTCGTTGGTCCTACAGGAAGTCATCCACTTGTCTATTTATTTGACACCATGTAGGTTTGTTACTTTATAAGTTGTGATTCCCCGAAGGGTCCACCGCGATCACCATTTCTT
Source organism: Capra ibex (assembly GCA_006410555.1). NCBI lineage: Eukaryota > Metazoa > Chordata > Mammalia > Artiodactyla > Bovidae > Capra > Capra ibex. The sequence continues at coordinate 7,247,244 of SJYO01029184.1, read as the reverse complement.
GGACGGAGGGTTACGTCCTATACACTCTCTAGGACCCAAGTTAAGGTCCTAACCCTTCTAGGGGACCTCCTCCCGAGCCGTTGGGAGAGGTCATAAGAACGGACCTCTTAGAGTACCTTTCTCCTCGGACCGTCCGGTATCAGGTACCCCTAGTGTGTCTCAACCTGTGCTGACTTCGTTAAATCGTGCATCGTGGTTTACCTCTCTTTACTCGATAGGTCGGTGCTTCCCTGTACCTTCTTGGAGGTTACGTATGCTGACTCACTTTCGTCGGTTACTCTTTTCTCGTGTATGACACACTAAGGTTGGTCTACTGTATGACTCTTTCCGTTTTATACCATTGTCATTTCAGTAACGTTCCCTAGTACTCCTCCTTCCCTACTTATCCGTCTCGTGTCTCCTAAAAATCCCGTCACTTTTATGAGACATACTAGGGTGCTACCTACGTACAGTAATATGTAAACAGGTCTGTGTGACTTGCGTATTCTGGTTCTCACTTGGGATCCCATTCGATACCTGAAACCCACTAATATTACAGTGAGAGTCAAGTAGTTGACGTTGTTTACGTGGTGGTACCATCCCCTACACCTGTTACCCCCTCTGACACACCCTCCCCTGTCCCCATATCCCCTGTAGTCACATGGAAGGGGAGTTAAAACGACACTTAGATTTTGACGAGATTTTTTGTTTTTACTTTTCATGACTCATGGAGCATACAAAATCCTCACATACAATAGAGTAACTTAGGAGTACTGCTGGGACATTCCAAAAGAAACAACACGAGAAACAAAAACATCTACTCTTTTACGTCCGATTTTCTCCACTTCAAGGAACGGGTTCTAGTGTGTCGCCCGTTCACCGACCTTAGGATTCTCAAAGTTTTCGACCGAACCACCAATTTAACCTATGGGAAATACCAAAGAGGACTCCGTCTCAATAGTACTACCGCTTAGGGAGGAGGAGATATTTCGTAAGAGGTCACTTAGGTTGACGAGTTGTAGGTAGTCGTGACAGGTGCAGAAAGTAAAGACTACTATGATTTCTCAGGGTCCCTCCTTTCCTTTACGGGTTGTCCGTGGGGGGTGAGGTCAGTTTTCTATCCTTGTCGAAGTGAAGACAGGTGACGACTCCCGACATAGAGGGACAGTTAAAGAGACTGACGTCGTCCCCGTCTCTTCGTCGGTCCCTCTAGGTGTAGCGGGGATGGGGACCCTTATGTCCTCAGTCGAAGTCATTGTCGAGTGGTAAATAAGACGGGTGTCGAGTTTAGGTTTCCATGTTTTCCGTGTGTACTTTGGAACCAGTGAGGGTCCTTACGACGAATTAACTCATAAAATTACATTGTCAGTGTTGACACGCTTTTCGATTCACTACCCTAGTCTCACCATTACTGAAGAAGGAACCCGAAGACATTCTTAATCTGCTCTTTAAGTGTCTTTCACCTATCCCGCCACGGGTCGTGTGACTCACCAGCTATTTTGCTCAGAAAAAGAGAAGGGGAGTCAGGGAAGACCGGGTAAATGAGCATAGGGGACATTAGAGTAGCGATAGGAAGGACTGTGAAAACCGTCGTAAAAATGTCTTTGACTAGTTATTCGTTCGTTAGGTACTTGTGATTGACTCGGGAATGTCACGTGGAAACATGTCACATGGAAACCGCACACGTCCTCTGTGTCTACCTTTTGTGTGTGTATATGTACCTCGAGATCCTTAGATTTTCCTACGATTTGTACTTATGTCAAATTTTTATAGTAAGTCGTAGGTTCCGGTTGTCCCTATACGACTTCCGTCTTTGACCTCGCTACTACAACTTTTGTTCCAAACTAACCGGATTCAGTGACCAATATGTTTGATGTCGAAGGGTTTATAACTAGCACAACACACACAAGGGCAATGTCAGAGCATTCTTATTTTTGACTTGATCACGTGTGTTCGACCATGACGAAACAAAAACACGAGAATCATCGTTCTCGACCTACTATGGGGTAGAGACTATGAACCTGACCAGAAGATCTTATAAGATACCATCCCAATTTTCGTTGTATTGTGTACGAAAGAAGACGAACTAAGACGAAGACTACAATCTCATTTATTGTGGACTTACACAGTTACTTGTTCAAGTTCTATATGTTGTTAAGTATGTAAACATTTGAACTACGAAATAGAAAATTTCCAAGATCCCCACACACACACACACACGCCCGTGCACGCAGTCGTCCGTCCGTGTGTACGTGTAGAATAATCGTCCTTCTGAACAAGGTCTGTATGCACTAAAAGTTCGTAGCACCCTCTCAATAAGTAAAGAAGGGTTTAACATGCGTTACGTCCCTTTTGTCTTTTCAATAAACCAAAGACGTCAAACAGAGACTCCCTCTTGTTTGATTACTTCTTGCCGAAGAGAAACACAAGTATCGTGGGAGACCACCTCTCGATCGTATAAAGTCAACGCACGATTAGGACGAAGTTACTAAAAATAAAAGAAGAGTTCTAAAATACCTCCATCTTTAGTTTTTAAAACTGAAAAAATCTAAGGATAGAGTTATGGTATCCTTATTTAATATCAGACAAATCAAGAGAATAAGACTTTTAATAGAACCGGCTTAAAATTTACTTACAGTTAAAGAATAAAATCCCTTTGATGGGAAGTAAACCCGAAAGGACCACCGAGTCTCCCATTTCGTAGACGGACGTTACGTCCTCTGGGTCCAAGATAGGGACCCAGTCCTTCTAGGGGACCTCTTCCTTTACCGATGCGTGAGGTCATAAGAACGGACCTCTTAGGGTACCTGTCTCCTCGGACCACCCGATGTCAGGTGTCCCAGCGTTTCTCAGTCTGTGCTGACTCGTTGAAGTGAAAGTGAAAGTGGAAAGTAAGTCGTTTGTAAAGGACTCACGAATAATACACGATTCAGACAAGATCGATGAACTCTGTGACCTTATTTCTTCGGACTCAGGGACGACCCCTCCTCGAACAGGTCTCGACTCTCCATGGAACCCTTTGGTAGAAGTTTTCACTTAGTCCGGTCCAATTCTGAGTTTCTGCCACTCGATTTTGGTTTTTCTGAAGTATCTCTTCCTCTGTCAACTGGTCACGTGACTTTCAACTTATTGACAAGCGTTCCGTCTACCCCATCCATTCTCTTTATCCATAAGATCCGGTTTTTTCATCTGTCTCGTTCGACTTGGGTGTTCCCTGTGAGGACTTCCACTTGAGTAAATCGTACTGGTGTCCGATTCCTACCCGTCACTTCTTGTCTCCTAAAGCCTCCGTATTTGACTTCTTCGTCCGTCCACTAGTAAATCTTTCGGTCAAAATCCTTAAACCTGAAGTCAGGTTCCCGCTAACCCAAAATATGATCTTTCCAAATTTTCACGAGGGTGTGTCCATTATACCCGACGTCGGAACCCCCATCCTCTCCTTACTTTGTCACTCGAGACCATTCACTGTGTCACTCTCTATTACTCCTACCTTTTCCCCCAGTATCCAAGGAAGACTTCTGGGGTGGTAGTGATGCGGCGGGGTGGAAGGGTTGTTTTTTGAGATCAAGAGAAGTGATGTGTTGACTAAGAACCCAACCCCCTCCCCGTCCGTGACTACCGAAGTTTATCAGTGGATTCGACGAGAAACTAAACCTGTGGTCCGTTTACCCGAGGTAGGGTAGACCTCTAAGTGTTCCTTCATTTTGACTCAGGGGAGTTTCGGTTGAGAAGACGGCTCTAATTGGAGAGATGGGTTTTACAATAAGGGAAAGAACACAATGAGGAAAAGGGGAGTTCTACCTCGTTCCACTTTTTTCCCCCCCTCCCCTAACTTTGACTCGTCCTGGGACACTCCCAGGAGGACCCATCTTTTCGGAGAGAACAAACATCCTTTTTGTCAAGTCGGAAGGTCAGGAAGGGACTCAAGGTGTCCCGTCTAAGTTTGTGAATATTAATTCCCTCAAGGAACAATTACGTCCTTGTTCGTTGTCACGTCCGTACCTAGTCCAAGGACCGAGGAAGACTCCCGCTCGTATTGTTAGACCATGGATAGAAACTCAAGAAGATACCTTGGTCCCAGGGGTGGGTCTACCTCCAACCATTGAAGTCCGACTCGTGTGCGTACACCTGGAGTCTGTTCAACCTTAGTCTTTCAATTACTGACTCTAAGACTTTTGTGGTAGGAGAATGGAGTGATGATCGGTTAGTCTCCTTCCGGTGTATGGGACGGTACGAAGGGTGGTGGAGGAGGTTTAAAACGGATATTTTTGAGAAGGAATCGTTTTGGTAGTCCCACTAACCCGAAACACTCGTGCTCGGGGAGGAAAGAGGAACAAGCCTGGACGTTATTTGGAAAGAGACGAGGTTTGAGGTCACCAAGACAAACCGGACTCATAGTCCGTGTGCCCACTGATTTCTTCGTTGTCTCGTTTCACCACTTTTCGTACCCGAGGTCCCGGTGTGTCTGCCTCCGAACTCAGGATAGAGACTCGAAGGAACCCGGATAAAGGAGTGGAGAGACTGAAGGTTAAAGGAGAAGACCTTTTACCTACCTTATTAACATCGATAGACAATCCCACCAATACTCTTGAGTTAATCCACTACATATGTTTCATGAGTGATGTCACCCACCGTGTATTATACACACACTCACACAGACACACACACAAGTCATCAAGTCAACACAGGCTGAGAACTCTGGGGTACCTGACACAGACGGTCCGAGGAGACGGGTACCTTAAGAGGTCCGTTCTCATGACCTCACCCACCGGTAAGGGAGAGGTCCCCTAGAAGGTAAGTCCCTAACTTGGGTGTAGAGGACATAGAGGATATAACGTCCTCCTAAGAAATGGTGATCGTGGTGGAACCTTCGAGACTATTATTCATCAACTATATAGGAAGTTAATCTTTATTTATTTAGATTTTTCTGAATTTAAATCTCTAGTATAAAAACACAAAAAGAATCGTAATATATTGTACGTTTGATTCGTTTTAAGACTAGGTAAAACCGAAACAATTTTAAAAAAGTTTACATTTTGTTGAATGACATAAAGGGGAAGGAGAAGGGACAAGTCACACGGGTCCGTTTGCTCAGAAAACATTCTACGGATAATACGCTCAGGGTATCATAATTTATGGACGGAACCCAGAGTCCTTTCGGAGGTAAACTTTCCATGGACTACTAAAGTCGTCAGACATAGGGAGGACTGGTTCTCTCTCAGCTTTGACGTGTCCCTCGTAACTCTTGTTCGGTCTGAGAGAACTAGGTCTCCCGGACCAGACACATGGACGGTTAAGAATGACCTTTCGTGTCTCGGACCTTTCTTCCGACCGTCGTCTTAGGATACCCTAAAGATTCAGTCGGTTCTTTCTCCGTCCACTAGTCCGTTTCCGGTTCAGTCCTACCCTCCTGTTCTCCTGAACCGTAAAGACCCTCGGGTTCGTCTCTCTCTCTGTCGTGCCAATCCGGACCTCCTTAACGAACCCAGTTTCACGTGGAGGGTGTACCGAAAAATGTCCTGACAGGGTCTCATTCGTAAGGATTCTCACTCAGGAACCTTTGTGATTAGACTGGTTTTAAAAGACTGACTTTTCCGGGGCACTAGTCAATCAAACCCTTTCCGACAAATGGTGCGGGACGAGAACCTCTAGACATAATATGTAAACCTACCGACTTCCAAGAGTATTTCGGATGTTATTTCTTTGGATAATAGACACTCTTTGAGACCCAATTTGTATGATTAAACAGGGGTCTTAGGAAATAAAGGGTGTTATTGATGATTACAAAGAATTATGATCATAAATCACTTTTTGGTGACTCCTGTACGGCTCGATTCCAGAGGAGCCGTACTCGGAGAAATCGGTCCCGTCTTAGTGAGTCCCCCGGGCACCTCACCGAGGTTCCAGGACTAGAATCCACCCACAACACAAGAGGTGGACACGTAGTCTACTGGGGTCTCAGTTCTCCAGTCTTTTGGCGGGACCTGCCGCGACGGAGGTGATGAAGACCTTAAAGACCAAAGGTCCACTCCCGAGGGACTTCCTTCAAAGTTTTTGGACCATGGGTCTTTTGACTTCGGGAACTTCTTCCGTCAGGTGAACTGGATCTTCCTCCCGCGAACACCCGGTCGGTGTCACTGAGATCCGAAGACTCCATTACTTCACGGTCTTTTCCCTTTCTTGAGTTCATAGTAAAGAGGTCGGGCTTCCCAAAGGACGCCCGAATGGACGGGGGTGTGTCGAAGACGTCGCCTTCAGGGGAGGAAACTGTGTTCTCCCTTGTTTCTGAGTCCTTCAGAGTAGTATTCAACCCCAATGTTGGTTGGGACGACGAAAACAAAATTCTGTTATATTTATATCGCAAATTACCTTACCGTGTTTTACAACTATTGGAACTCTACACCAAGAGAATACGTGACTTAACACACAGGGGGGGTCTAAGTCTTCAACTTCGGGATCGGGGGTTAAACCGATATCCCGGAAATCTCCCCACGTACGCACGCACGATTCCACGAAGTCAGTACAGACTGAGAAACGCTGGGATACCTGACATCGGGTGGTCCCGTGGAGACAGGTACCCCTAAGAGGTTGGTTCTTATGACCTCACCCATCGGTAAGGGAAGAGGTCCCCTTAGAAGAACTTGGTCCTTAGCTTGGGTACAGAGGACGTCGAGGACGTAACGTCCATCTAAGAAATAGGGACTCGGTGGTTCCTTCGGGGGAATCCCCCAATTAATCCGATTTACTGTAGTATTACCATCCCAGGATTAGACTTCCCTGACCTTAGGAATATTCTTCTCCTTCTCTGTGATCTCGTGAGTCTTTTAGAGAGAGAGAGAGAAAGGGTGAGGGGGCGGGGGTCCTGATACATTCCCGTGGTACTCTTCAATCGGTAGATTTTCGACCCTTTCTCCGAAATGGTGTTTGATTGGGAATGTCGTGGATCTAGGACCTGAAGAGCGGGGACCTTGAAACCCTTTTCTTTACAGGTCACAAATTCAGTGCGACAAAGATCATAAAACGATACAGTCGGGATCGACTGATTATGTCATGGAGGAAGAAGATTTCGTATGTATTGAAACGTAAAGAAAAGGTTTGTTGGGGTGGATCTCCTGTTCTCAGGTTTAGACATTTTGACATATTACGAACCTTTTCTACGTTGGTCCTCACCATATGTTTGTCCTTACAGTAAATTTACTTTATCTTTACTCCGTTTTAGTATTACAGGTTTACGTTTCACTTTAGTCGTTTGCAAATTACTTACTCATTAGACATGGACCGAGACACGAACTGACATTGTCCTCCGACCCCAGTCTTTGTGGTACAACTTATTTTAGAGTTCCCTAAGACGTATATCACCTGCTCTGTCGTTTCATTTGCAAATTTCTCCTCTCTTCAAGTCCCAATGTCCCGTCCCTGCAGCTTCTGTGATCAGACTCAAACCCTCCAACCTTAGTCCCTTCCGTAGGTCTTTTCTCCTATAATTAGACTTTGTTCTACGTCAGTCCATACTGGGACATACGTTCTGTCGTTTTTTCTGTGTCTACACATATTGTCTGAAAACCTGAGTCTCCCTCTCCCTCTCACACCCTACTAAACCCTCTTACCGTAACTTTGTCCATATAATAGTACATTCTTAGTTGAGTGGTCAGATACAGGTTACGTCCTATGTCGTACGAACCCCGACCACGTGCCCCTACTGGGTCTCCCTACAACACCCCTCCCTCCACCCTCCCCCCAAGTATAAACCCTAGTGTACATGTGGGCACCACCTAAGTACAGTTACATACCGTTTTGGTTATGTCATAACATTTCATCTTATTTCATTTTTTTTTTTTTTTTTCTACGTTAGTCCACTTTTGTCCTTGACAAGATCTTTCCCCGTCTTGGGTCTTCTTAGTATGTCAGAGATACGATTTACTCGAGAATCGAGGGTCCTCTCTCGCTGTTTGTGTGTATATTAATTATTGGAATGTTTCATCAGTCATATTGTTGTCCCTACACCGTGTTCCGCAATACTTTCGTGTCTCGCCCCGTAGATGGTTTGGGTCGGCACCCCACTCCCCACCAGTCCCTTCGTGGAAGAGTCTCGTCCACCACCACCGTCTCAAAACTTCCGGTCGCCAGTAATCAGTTCACTCAACCCTCCCCGATTCTTAACGACCGTCTCCCTTGTTCATGTTTCTGTCTGTCCGAACTCTGTTAGTCTGTTCAACTCTCTGCGTAGGTCAAACCTTACGAACCGTGTGTCTAGACGTCCCCACCCTACTCTGTGCTTCAGAACTTTCAACGATCATCCGACCTAGCACACCGTGGAGCACCTGGTACCTTTCCGAACGGTGGTAATACACGGGCCCCCCTTTATACGTAAAAGTCACTCCCTGGGCTGGGTCAACCGTAAAAGCTTTCTCGAGTCACCGAAGTCACACTTCTGACACGCCACCGACGTTTATCTTCTGATCTCCTCCTCCTCCTCCTGTAGACTCTACAGTCGACAGGGTCTTCGTTACTGTACCACTTGTCTCTTTTTCGTCTGAAGTTTCGGTGACACCTACGTCTTAAGTATCTTGTACTAATGTCTGACCTCTACCTTCCATTCATTCTCCGTTCACAGTTTCTCATGGGATCCCAAAAACTGAACCCGTTGACCTACCAACCCCACAACAACAAGTAGTTCTATCCCTTGACCCCCCCACCTTAAAGGATCGCCAGGTCACTAATCCTGAGGTGTGAAAGTGACGAGTCCCGGGCCCAAGGTAGGGACCAGTCCTTTGATTCCAGGGTTGTCGTTACTCCGTACCTTTTTTCTTTTCTATCCCTCGGAGCCTCAAGTAAAAGGGTTATAGGATAAAAATGTCCACTCCTTTTATTTGAGTGGGTTGTAGTAAGTTTTTCACTGTTGACCGTGATGTTCGATTTATAAAAGACTAAGAAACGGTTGATTAGTAAAGTGTACACACGGGTATGTATACACGTGTTTAAGTCAGAACTTATACGGACTCCCCACCACCTCTACTAGATCTTAATCATCAAAACCCTATACCTTCTCCCTGGACTATACCTCAATCTCTAAGACCTCACTTCTCGTTTCTCTGCCATTGACGTCAGAACTACCCATCTCATCTATTCTACACTACGGGACCCTTCCTACGTATCTTCCTCTACTCCTCCTCCGGCTCCTGCTTTAAAACTCTTTACGACGACGACAACGATTCAGCGAAGTCAGCACAGGCTGAGACACGCTTGGGTATCTACCGTCGGGTGGTCCGAGGTGGCAGGGACCCTAAGAGATCCGTTCTTGTGACCTCACCCAACGGTAAAGGAAGAGGTTACGTACTTTTACTTTTCACGTTCACTTCAGTGAGTCAGCACAGACTGAGAATCACTGGGGTACCTGACGTCGGGTGGTCCGAGGAGGCAGGTACCCTAAGAGGTCCGTTCGCATGACCTCACCCCACGGTAACGGAAGAGGGTAAATATTATCTCCTTCTCCTCCCTCACTTCCTCTCCTTTATCATAGAAAGACGATCGTAGAAAATAAGACAAGGTCATTGCATATAACAACTTTCCGTAGTGGAAAGCTCTACTTGAATTTCTCTCATTGGTGGAGAAGGGAAAAGTGAAAAAACATTTAGGTAATCGTCCTTTAATGTGGGTATTTGTCGTTGTCTTAAAAGGTCATCCTTGTCTGGGATGTAGTTTGGGATAATTTATTGTGTAGGATAGTTCACCTTATACACTTCCCATAGGTACCAGTTTTCATTACCACAACATTCCCACCTCGGATTAATGGAAGTAGACTCTTCCCTAGTCAATTGTCACAAATGGTGACAATAGTAATAGCAGTAGTAGTAATTGTATCGTTGATAATAAATGTAAATGAGAAGTACTAATAGAGTTTTACGTCGGTAATAATTGAATCAGATAAAATATCTACTGTTTTCTGCTCATATACCTATCATCTTGGACGAGTCCAAGTGTGTCCGTCATCTTCTTGAATGTAAACTTGTGTAAATTATTAAGTTGTTTATGATAATTTTTCTTAATTTCCTGAAGGGACCACCAGGGCACCGGTTCTGAGAACTCGAGGGTTACGTCCTCCGGGCCCAAGCTAGTCCCTTAACCAGTCCCTTGATCTAAGACGTACGGTGTTGATTCTGGACCGTGTCGGTTTATTTATTGATTAATTTATTTCTTCTCTCAGTTCGTGGAGGATACTACCTGGTGTGAGATCTTTTCACAAGAGGGTTCAGTCTATGTACTCAGAGTCCCTACCCGTTTCGTTAGTCTACACCCTTCTTGTCTAACCTTGAGGTTTATGTGAATAAGAAAAGTAGGAAAAAATAAACATACGAATACAAATAAAATCTTATATTAAATTTAGATAATCATTTGTAAATGTGTATGTATTGACGTGTGTTTATTTATACATGTAAGTCCATCTCCACACACTAGTTCTCCAAACATCTACTGGCCCATATGTCTGTCACTATTTGTTTTGGAGTGATCGGGACTGGAGCATATTTAATGTACATTACGACAGACAGAGGACTTGGGTACAAGGACTCAGATAAAATATGGTGGAACTTCATGTGTTTAGGAAACATGACAAACCTGACTTCGTGTCTGGTACCCAAATTAAATTTTATATCAAAACACTTGTTAAATAAAAGGTCTGTAAATAGGAGACTCCGATAAAGAGTAACAGTCTTTTTATAGTCCCCACAGACACAAACTTAGTCGTGGAAGGTAATGAGTAAAAATCGCTACTACTAAAAAATATCAACTTTGTACTTTTCTTAAAATTTTAAACTTTATTCATGGGTCTATTGACTGGTGTAATGTCCAATCGAAGTAGAAGGGTGTAAGGCATTCGTGATGAAACGAAATTATACAACTTAGGAGGTAACAGAGTCTGTAAGTAGTTTATAAAATCTCGTAAGACATAAGATTCGTGACAAGATCCGTGATTCCTTAAGTTGAACACACAATCGTATAGAGGTCAAAAACAGAAAAGGTTTTCAATTTACGATCCATTTCGAAATGAATAGAACCATAATAAAAAAGGAAAGAGACTCAGTGCACCGGTGGTGGTGGTTGTTGTTTTTTCTTCCGGGACAGTCCCCGAGTTCAACATTAACAGTCTATACTTGTCTCGTTTATGTGTCCCTAATTAAAATGACTATCTGTACTTCAGTGTCCACGTCTTCACCAAAGGGAAAACTACCGATACTCGATACGAAACTTAAAAATCTCACGTTTCTACTCTTACACAGACTTAATGGTTCGTAGACGGGACGGTCATGCTATCTCAAAGTTCTCTCGGATTAAGTTGATTCTTAGTTGTTATGGTTTGATATTCTGAGGACCTTGGACACTCTACTCTGTCACTTCGGATATTGGTAGAACTAGAAAGATCAACACACCGGTTTAGACTCGTTACAAACTCAGATTCTGAATTGAGTTACTTTTGTTTAAAAAGAAAGTATTTTACAGAGTTCAACTCAATTCTTGGTGAGAGTCACCATGTTATCCCACTGACTCTACCGACTGACCGACCGACCTGATCTGTTACTTATTCTTATGAAGTCGGATAGTTCATCATCATAAGAACACTTGAATTAGTTTTGACTAGTCTGTGATCTGAAGATTGACACGAGAAAACAAACTGATTTCGACTACTTACAAAAGACCTGACCAACACAGAACGACGAGAGAGTTATCGATTGTCTAATAAGGAGGGAGAACAATAGTGGTGGTAATGGTAGTCGTGGTTGTTTTAGTACGTCGGTTGTGTATTTACCTAAGTCTAAGGTTCTGAGTGTTGACTTTATTACGGTTTCAGAAACTAGTATCATCATTGTTGACTAAGGGCGAATTTTTAGGTAAAATAGTCGTAAATGATACATGCACAATGAATGTGTCCCCTGATCGAGCTTAAAACCTATCTTCAATGGAAGAACACAAAGAAGATTACTTCCTCGTACGGTTTATCTAGATGTACAAGTACCAGATAAATTTTGATCTCTCTCTCAAAGGTCATTTCTCTCTTTCAAAGGTCATTTTACCTACACCATATCAAGTCGTATACACCTATTCTCCGTGACTTTATCTCCGAGAGACTCTGTCCTTGTAACCAAACCAAGGGATACACATGAGACGAAATATATTATCGACCGTGTACCATTCGTCAGTAATTATAACAAAACTTACTTACTTACCTATGTTCTGACAGGTGATCTAATTAGACTGAGGGAGAGGACACGGAAGTTAGTCAATCTTACGAGTAAAGGTCTTTTAATTGAGGAACCAAGGGTGGTGTGTGTATGAAGTGGTTGAATTGACGGGACTGTGATGACAGGAATTTTCCCGGACGAACGTCAACCGGGGAACGGATCACAGACCTTGATCCGACCGTTTGTCAAGAGATTTTACTATACTTTGAACGTACTTTACTATTTGCACTGAACCACGTAAATTTGTTAAGATATGTTTGTTCCATCAAGTACGACTTATGAATAGACAAAAGGAAGACCCATAGACCTTAAAACCGTATACAGTCCGTCTATCTACCACGGATACACTGATCTGGAGTCATCTTTGGGACCCAGGACCCAGAGATTACTCTAAAGACCTATCCGTTGGAAAGTGTACACAACAGTACGAAGAACGACCCCTTTATTCGCACAGGAGAACCTTTCCTGGGAACCTCTGAACGCGGACCAAAGGAGGTCTAAAGAAGGGTACATGGAATAGGAGTTCGACCGAAACGACATATAGGAAAACGACATTATTTAGTGTTTGTCCTCGTTCTGACATACGATTTGGGACACTCAGGAAGATCACTTAGTGGCTCGAACCCTCATCAGACCCGTTGAGAACTGTGTAGAAGATGATATATGAGTAGTGTAAAGTACTTTACTTATTTTAGCGGAGTCTAGGTGGACTCTGACAGTCGAGGTACCCCGTCATTGGAACGACCAAAGTAAATGGTGTCATAGCAGTCGTGGATCGTGTCACGGACCGTGTGACTGACACTTATAAATTTTATAACCCAACCGGTTTTCCAAACAAAACCCAAAAGTCATTCTACAATGCTTTTTGGACTTACTTGAAAAACAGGTTGGATTATACCGTCTTTCGCTTCTTGATTTGTCGGAGAACTACTTTCACTTTCTCCTCTTACTTTTTCGACGGAATTTTGGGTCGTAAGTTTTTTGTTTCTAGTACCGTAGGTCAGGGTAGTGAAGTACCGTTTATCTGTCCCTTTTTTTTACCTTTGTCACTGTCTGAAAGAAAAGAACCCGAGGTTTTAGTGACGTCTACCACTGACGTCGGTACTTTAATTTTCCGTGAACGAGGAACCTTCTTATCGATACTGGTTGGATCTGTCGTCTAATTTTTCGTCTCTGTAATGAAACGGCTGTTTGCAGACAGATCAGTTTCGATACCAAAAAGGTGATCAGTACATATCTACACTCTTAACCTGATATTTCTTTCGACTCATGACTTCTTGACTACGAAAACTTGACACCACAACCTCTTCTGAGAACTCTCAGGGAACCTGACGTTCCTCTAGGTTGGTCAGGTAGGATTTCCTCTAGTCAGGACTTATAAGTAACCTTCCTGACTGCCACTTCGACTTTGAGGTTATGAAACCGGTGGACTACACTTCTTGACTGAGGAACCTTTTCTGGGACTACAACCCTTTCCGACTTCCGTCCTCCTCTTCCCCTGCTGTCTCCTACTCTACCAACCTACCGTAGTGGCTGAACTGCCTGTACTCAAACTCGTTCGAGGCCGTCAACCACTACCTGTCCCTTCGGACTACACGACGTCAGGCACCCCAGAGTTTCTCAATCTGTGTTGTCTCACTGACTTGACTCGACTTATAAACACCTTGTGTGCTCAATTACTTTCTTATGTATTTAATCTCTTGATACATGACTTTTATGGAATTCTGATGTACATGTTTGAGTAACAATTTCCGTCTTTCTACCAATTTGGGTTATAATGAAGACTAAAAATATGGAGTCACAGGTTGTTAAAGAATACCTTATAAACAGATTTTAATATTGTCTCGATTAATCTTTTATGCTAGATTATCTAAGTCCAAAAAAGAGAACGGAAATCGTATCGTGGACTATATATATTCCGTGAGTTTACATCAATAAATTATTTGTTTAATTACTTTTATATATAGTTCAAGTTTGAGATATTACTTGAACGATGTAATCAAACGAGAGTCTTATACTTTAGTCAGACCTGACACTTTTAGGTAAACAATCGTTTAGTAGTGGTTAAACGTAAAGAAAAGACTTTTTGAATGGGTGTGAAGTATCTTAGTCAATAAACACCTCTTCTAAAGATTCGACCATCGAGATTGAGTAAATAGTATTTCCAGTCCTCTCCCTTTCTCGAATGGGTTTCAGAAGTGACATACTCCGTATATACCCCCCAATTTGAATATGGGGTCTAAGTATACAACTTCAGGATTAACGGAGTCGTGGAGTTTTACACTGATAAACCTCTATGTCGGAAATGTCTCTATTAATATAATTTCCTTTCGTCATCCCCGAAGGGTCCACCGAGTCACCATTTGTTAGATGGATGATTACGTCCTCGACGTCCACTGTACCCAAGCTAGGGACCCAGCCCTTCTAAGGGGACCTCTTCCCTTACCGTTGGGTGAGGTCATAAGAACGGACCACTTAAGGTACCTGTCTCCTCGGACCACCCGATGTCAGGTACCCCACCGTTTTCCCAGCCTGTACTGAATCGTTGGTTTGTTGTTGTCTCTATCAGGTTTGTCTTTCCACAGGTGTCTTCATCTCTAGACCTGTGTGTTTCTCTTGGTGTCTACATGTGTGTGTCTCCGTTCAGGTACACCCCTGTAAATCTTCCACCGGTAGACGTTCAGTTCCTGTCTCCAGAAACTTCTTTGGTTGGGACGACTGGGGTACTAGAATCTGAGTTCTTGACACTCTTTTATTTAAAAATACCAAGTTCAGTGCGTAAGCCACCACGAAACAGTCCCGTCGGGACCGTTTGTTTATGTTTACAGTAAGAAGTCTACTGTTGGAAACGATGCGTAGGGACAGTCTGGTCTCTTTTGTCTTCCGTCGACCGTCAGTCTCTAAGACCCTCGAGACCCGTCGAGTAGGGACGGAGGGCGACGGGTCAGTTTAAAGTCCGACCTCTTCGGTTCGGTCGGACACCTCCGACCTCATCCCGAACCCCTCCTCGGACAATACCGTCTTTCAGACTACGTCCGATGACTCACGACCAGTAATCGTTCGTCTAAGGACCTCTACCGTCGTAATCGATTACTAACAAGGAAGTCCGTCCGGTCGACGGAAAAAAGGAAAAAGGGATTGTTAACTGTCGGTCCCATCCTATTCCTCACCCAGGTTTAGTTCGTTCCTGGGAACGGTCCCGGTATACAAGGATTGACCCCACCCCTCGGGATCGTTTCGAATATCCTGAAGAAGGAGAACCGATTAAAGGTGTGGGGCCGGTGGGTGGAGGGTAGGGTCGTGAAATCACCTCGCGCCACAGGTACTTACGGTCCGACGGACCCCCTGTTAATCTGGTAGCGCAGTGAGTCACACGCAACGTGTAAAGGGTAAGGTCAGTAGGACCACTAAACTATCAGGACGGGTAAGGACGGAGAGGGGTGTAGGGAGGAGGGGTGGAGGAACTCCGTTACATGGTACGTCTAAAGACCGAGGTCCGAACACAAGGGTGACATCTGAGGTAGACCTTACAGGAGGAAGGAAAACACATTACGGTTAGGAAATAGATGAAGATCCGACTTTCTTCGGGGACAGTAGGTACTTCGGAAGGAACCTGTGGTATTGGAAAGGGAAGGGGCCTGTGGTATTGGAAAGGGAGGGGGAGTTAGTGTTATTACACCATACTACTCGTAGGATATTGTCTCGACACACACTCTTCGACACTCTACCCTCGGTCCCCACTTACTCCCATCCTGTCTCTGCCCTCTTTATTGGGACACACATATGGCTCGCACCGTGAATGACCGAACCGTGGATTAGTGCACGAGGGAACCCTTGTTCACACTGTAGTACCAAACTGACCGTCCAGTACAATGTAAAAGACATACGACTAGTGGCGATGGAGTCCCGAGAGGGACTGTTGTGTTGGGGTGAGGAGTGGGGGAGGGGGTCGGAAACACGGAGTGGATGGGACACACAGCGACCTATAAGAGGGTTCGACGAAGGGTTGAGAGAATTGAATCATCCACGACTTATATGTACATCTCCACTTAAAGTTAGGTCACACCGTGGAGTAACTCAAAGACTCTTTTAGATTTTTATTGACAGAACACTAACGAAAGTCAGTAGTACTTTTACAGTCCGTTCGTACTCCTCCTCCGTCGGCGAGAGACACTTGAGAAGACACGGATCTTTACTCACACTCAGTTTTCACTCAACAGTTTCCTTGCCTCCGGCCTCCGGTGGCTTTTCCCGGTTTGCCGATTAGGGACTGGAACTTTACGAGTCTGACGACTCCTTCTGTCCATGACTCGTTCCTCTACACCTTCGGACTCTTCTGTCTTTCCCCCACCCCTCACCTATTTCGTCTAAACTCCTGGACGGGAGGTGGTCCAAGACCCGCTCCATGAAATGGGTCTTCTCGAGTAAGTTACAGAAACCGTTTCAACACTTCAACCAGGGCAATGGGGTGGGTAAAGACTGTAGTATTTTTCGGTCCAATCACCTGAACAGGTCGTGGTGCGTAGATTTTTCATCAACCCGCTCTAAGCTTGGTCCAGTCAATCTGAGGTCACCCGATATGACAAAAACACGACAGGGACGTTTACGTCGAGGTTTCCGGTTATGGTATATTGTGAAACCGAGACTAAAGAACCGAGAGTCTGGGAGGGAAGAGTCAATAGTGGTCCCTTTCCAACTCTACTTGTCCTGAATGGGAGGAGAGTGTGTCCTCTCCATTTAGGGAACCGTATAGTGTACGAGGGAGGAATTTGACGTCGACCGGGACTTCGTAATACCAGGACGTCGAGAACGTCGTTCAAAACTAATGTTTTTGAGAGACTTCATTTTAGTAAATAGGAACAATTTCCTGCGTCGGTCTTAGTTATATACGTAAGATAGAAGATATTGTCAGTAAAGTAAATACGATTCATTTATTATCTAGGTGTTAGTTACTAAACCGATATATGATTACCTTTTATTACTTTCGTCGAGTATACTTATTTAACTCCGAGGGGGAAGGACCACTTAGTAGAACCCTACCAGACGTGGATGAAGTGAAATTATGTTGACACGACCGTCCGGTCGCCCTTGTCGTCCGTCCGGAGGACCGACGTGTAATTGAGAACTTCCGGTTGGGTATCGGTTCTCGTGTAGTATCAGGAAAGTATTACTCTCCCATCTTTCCAAATGGCGTACGACGGACGTGAGTTAAAAGTGACGTCCAATCAGTTTCAGTGACAACCGAAAGCTAAGTATCCATTTCTACGTTTACAGACGATTTGGTGTCTGTGGGTCTTGTTGCTGACACCTACTGTAGTACTTTGACTACTTGGGTGAAAACAAAGTCCTAGAGTTGTGCGGATTCAAAGACGTTATCTACCCCTTGGGACGTTTGTGGTTCACTTATAACCACGGGACTGTCGAGGAATCCCGAATAAAGTTTGACCAGTAGAAGGGACATTTTACGGTAAATACCGGTTGACCGACTCTCCCTCGATAATTATCATTCGTTTCGTCCCGTACCGAGGGCGTCTGTGGAGTTCATGCGACAAGAGTACCTAATCACTTGTTTCCCTCTTACTTCAAGCGTATACCCGACTTCTCTTTCTTTCGCACACCTCGCCAATGTTACCGGATCGAGTAACTAGGGTTGGGTCTCCAGTGGTCCCCTTGTCCTACTGGAAATTGGGCCGAGAGACGTCGGGACGACCGGAGTGAGACCCCGGACTAGGACCGGAGGAGTAACAGAAGAGACAGGATGAAGAACTCACGCTACACATATTCTTCTTTCCCATGTTGGAGGTCTTAGACTCTGGACCTGGCTGAGGTGGACAATCCTCGCTACACTGAGCCTCGTTAATACAGTGGAGAGATTTGAAGTCAAGAAGAAGACATTTGACCTCGAGACGTTCCAATAGTCCTCCGATTCCCCTCTACTAAGATTATTTCGTCGACTTTAGATTGTCCTGAAGTTAATTACCGTTAACAAGGTCGATTAAGACTTCCAAGCCTAGGACATAAGGGGAAGAGATGAGTATTGTTACTAGTCGTGTCAATGAAGTACTTATTTGGACCGGAAACTACTCAGGAACGACACACGATCCTTGACCCGATCCATGAGACACGCGGAACAACCCCGTACACTTCCACCCACCCCTCTTCACCCCTCTACTACCAGTATTAATTTCCTTACCAGTCCAGGGACTTTGAGACGGATACAGTCGTTGGTAATAATTAGAATCTCTATGAACACATTCTCTAGTATTTGTTACGTGTAAATTAGGTCTAGTTTCAATGACTGTAGTATCAAGAGGAGTGTGTAGACGGGAGGAAGTCGCTAAGAAACACAGGTAGGACCCGACTTGTTCGTCGTTCCGTGACGAGACACCAAACTCGTCGACACACGTACACGCACACATACGTGTGAACACGGTTTTCTCTTTCCGTTCTTTTGGGAAACGTTCACAGACTGTCACCAAAGTAATGTAATTGGTAGGGTAAGGTCACAACTAAGAACGTTTCTCCCTCGTCCGTCGGTAGAGTTCGGATGGGACCACAATCGAACCGCACAGTTCCAACGTCGGGGGAATCTCTTGGCTCTAAGGTCTTGTGAGGAGGACGACGGTTACACCCACTCCTTTCCAGAACCCTTTACACCGGTTTTCTTTTCTTTAATTGTCTGTTGGGTAACGTCTACTCTTCTGACTCCCGATGGTACGGTGGGGTGGTGTAGGACCAGAGGTCAAGTTAATGACAGTCTCGGAGGTCACCCTGAAGTCGTGACTCCAGTGATTCAGTTGTCGTTCCGACCTAATCTTGGGTATAGATTTGACACACTTGGGGTCGGGAGAGTGTGAGGTGACATTTTCCACGGATCTTTCGATGTTCTTTTCTTTTTGGACCCTGCTGTCTTGTTCCTGTCCAGTTGTACTTTCAAGTCGAAAGAAAGTCGAAGATTCTTGTGTAAAGACCTGTATGCAGCGTGATAGTCTGACTCCCAGTTTTAGGACTTGTACGTCTAAATACAAGGAGAGACCGAGACTAGAGTCGTCTTAGTGGTACAATTCACACGGCCTTTCTTGGGGTCTCCCAAGTAAATTCAAGTGAACTTCCCGAGAACGAGTACGAAAAATACCGGGAACTCCAAATTATAAGAGGCGGTACGGTGGACCAGGAGGAAGTGGACGGTAAGTCAAGAATGATTACTACTGAATACGGACACTGTTTCCAGTGTCTGTACTAAAAAATGAGAGTAATAGTTTGAACCAGTATTGAAAACTTACTTTATCCTGACGAGGGGATCTCGACACTCGTGAAGTGGTGAGGACCTTGTCGAAACCTCTACAAGTTCCGACTTTCGAATCTTTCCCGGTGACTCCGTCGTCCGATCGGTCCTCCGTGCGACGGGAGATGTGACAATTTCGACCACCATTCAGCCCAAGAGTTTTTACTTATCACACTACAGACGGAGTGTCTGAACTCTCGTCACCACCTAGTTAGGTGACAGGTCGTGCTACAAACACTATTTCGACGGGGTGGTAGTCACGAGTGGTTCCACCGTGGTTCAAAGGAGGACAAATAGTTTAGGTCTACCATAAAAAGTAGAGAATTCAAGTTTTCTAGACAAACGGTTGTGGACTGTAATTCTTGGTGTGAACCAAGAACCTATAACGGGGTAAGAACCGAAAGGACTGGGGTGTAATAGGTCAAATAGAAAGGTCGAAGAGGTACGGAAGAGGACAGAGAAATTACCGAGGTAAAAGATGAAGTTTGAGGAGTAACAACCACCATGAGTTCTAAGACACTTGTGATGAGAAGAGGAAGGAAGAAAAGAGAAATCTAGTCACGACAGGTTACCTTGAAAGACGTCACTACCTTTATAAGATATAGAAACGACAGGTTATACCATCGGTGTTCAATCTATACCGGTAACTCGTTAATTCGTACCGTTCACCCTAACTTCTTGACTTAAAAATTGAAGTAAATCAACGTCTATTGAATTTGCATTGATCGGTATACACGGAGGTACGGATAGAAAAACCTATCGGGTCGAGATCTGTGAGTACACACCGTCAGAGTAAACCAGTGTACAGATGTCCATTGTGAACGTACAAATACTGAAAAGGTACAGGAAACTGAACTATTGGTTCACATATACCTTCTCACAGTAGTTACAATGAAGATCATTTTAGAGATGAATGTCCGGGTCGTGTATGTTGTTTATGAACACTTTACTTTCAGACTTGTTTCCTATTTATATTTATTTATTCGTAGTCCCCTCACCCACACAATCAGTGAGTCAACACAGACTGTGAAATACTGGGATACCTGACATCGGGTGGTCCGAGGAGACAGGTACCCTAAAAGGTCCATTTTTATGACCTCACCCAACGATAAAGGAGGAGGTCCCCTAGATAGAGTGGGTCCCTATTTTGGGTCTAGAGGACGTAACGTCTGTCTAAGAAATGGTAGACCCAGTGGTCCCTTCGGGTTTGTTTCCTGTCACTTAATGAAACTGAAAGTAGGTAAGAACACTCTTGACCCTAAAACCTTAAGTCCACTTCTCGTTTACTGAATCGACCGACTACTTTCGGTCTTGGATGTAAGAAAAGGTTTACATAGGGTAAGGAAGTGGTGGACGTCCTGTCCTTCTCTAGTCTAAAACAGGAGACTCCTCCGTCCCACCCCTAACCCAATTCTAGAACCATTATAGACTTCAGTGTGACAGACCCATACTTAGAACTGAGATGGAGAATAATCTACACTTACCCCCGTTCAATGAATTGGAGAATCACGGACAAAGAAGTAACATTTTACCCCTACTATTAGTATCGGGAATGAAGGACATGAATAACACTCCTAATCACTTTATGATACCGGTGGACTTCACTTCCTGGCTGAGTGACCTTTTCTGGGACTACGACCCTTTCCACCCTCCTCTTCCCCTGCTGTCTCCTACTCTACAAACCTACCGTAGGGACTACGCTACCTGTACTCAAACTCATTCGAGGTCCTCAACCTCTACCTGTCTCTCCGAACCACACGACGTCAGGTACCCCAGAGTTTCTCAGCCTGTACTGACTCGCTGACTTGACTTGACTTCACTACATATTTTGACATGAATTACGTTAACAGACCGTATCTTATTACCATTATTACTATCGATTATACCTGGACCTAGTATTCAATTGACTCAAAGGATTAGACCGAATTTGTACGGGAGGTATTCTTCCAGGTCCTTGAGACCTAGGGTCTAGGTTTTACTCCCGGTGAATTACTCTAGGGAGTCTAGTTATGTGGAAATCATCGTCTTGACCGATGATCCGGAGTAGGACATGTGAGTCAAGACCTCATGAGAGTCTGGGACCCAAAGATTCGGAACATGCCGATGAGTGTTCAATTATCTTAACAAAAGTATCGGTTTATGTGTCAGGACCTTCTATAAGACCTAAATCTCTCTTTATGAAGGGGTTTACTGACTCAAAAATTAAGATAGAGTAGTATTGATCTCTGTTACCTTAGGGACGAACCGAATATCTACCGGACCCTTTTTATACAGGTACAAATATATTATATTTTATATCTACATATATATATATATATATATATATGTATATAATGTAACGTATACATAAAATCCCAAAGGGACTACCGGGTTTACCATTTCTTAGGTAGACGTTACGTCCTCTGGATCCAAGCTAGGGACCTAACCCTTCTAGGGGACCTCTTCCCGTACCGTTAGGTGAGGTTATAAGAACGGACCTCTTAGGGGTACCTGTCTCCTCGGACCACCCGATGTCAGGTAACCCAACGTTTCTCTGTACTGACTCACTAATTCGTGTGTATACATAAAAGACATTACATATATATGTATTACATGTATACCTATATATGTATATGTATTCGGAAAAACTCAGTTCGTCTCCCGAGGTGAAAGAGATCAATATCAGACAGATGGATCGATATATTATATTTAGATGTAATGTGTATAGTATATACGTCATATATGGAACAAGTATGTATATGAATGTATGTAGAATGTTCAGACTTCCCGAAGGGGTAAACTGTAACAGGAATTATGCGTCTGGAGATCGACCCTTGGACACATAGAAACGACCAAACCCCTGTCTATGTACCGAGTGAGGTACTCATAGACGTTAGGAAGGTACAGTGTAGGTGACGTAGACGAACACGTGTTTTCGTACCGACAACATAGACATTTCTGTCACAGAGGACATGTCGTTCTTACTATTAACCTACGATTCTGGAATTTCAGTTGTAACTAAACCCTTGACTTACAAGACCATTGTCAATCAATCGTAGGAATTAGCATCATAATAGGAACTAGGATTTATTACTTGGAATTGTACTCCTCACTGAAACCTCCTGTGACTTCTCAGCCGTAAGAAGGGACCTACCTGGTGGGGAAGGGACGACACTTAAGTGGTCGACAGTTTGTTCCGGAACGTACGAAACGGGTGTACCATTCAACGTCAAGACTCGAGGTAGGTCACGATTCTTATGTAGGAGTTGGTACCCTGTTGTACAGTGCGGACGTAAATACATGACCCGTCTCTTCTTTTTCTCGACCTCTTCATCGACTTAACCCCTTCGTGTTCGTATATCATTCACGAGTGTGACAGTCGACCGTCGAGAAATCTTTCTTCGTTCACCAATGGTCAGTCGATGGAACGAAGGGTGCGGCACGGGTCCCGTGTCTCCTTTCCTTCTGTGATAGTGAAGAAACCTAGGTCAACAGGGTTTACTCGGAGAAAGGGGGACGAACTCATCGTAAACGACACAAACATCGAACATGACACTCGACTCTTTGGGGAAGGAGACGGGTCCTTCAGAGTCTAGGTCCGGGGTGGACCTGTCGGGTTGTCGTCTTCCTTGGTTGATACTAATCTTTCGTGCAGTTGGGACTTGGACCCAGTGACCTTAGTACCGTCGAAAAGGTCTATTTTCGTCCACATTAATTGGGAAACTATACGATCGTTTTATTTTAGTTTAAGACAACAAGGTGGACTTTATTTTAAGTTCATATCCGTTTTGGAGATATGGAACGACTCCCCTTGTGGGTCGAAAATTTTTCACCATGTTGTCAAGGATCCACCCACGGGAATCCGGACGACGACCAGGAGAATCACAACTTCAACCGGTTGATACCGGACTTCCAGTGTGTGTACGGTGACAGTAGACAAAACCGGGTTGGTGTTCGATTCTGACAAAAAAGGTAAAAATATAACAACTTTTGTTAGTTTTCTTCTTATTACAACGTACTATGTACTTTTAATACACTGTGTTTGAAGTTCCAGGAATTCGTTTCAAAAGAACCTTGTTCCGGTACCGGAAGACGTAACGGACATCGACGAAAGATTGATGTCACCGTTTCAACTTAGTAACCTCGTCTCCGACGTTTCGGATTTTATAGATGACGGATCGGGAAATACCTTTTTCAAAAAGTTAGAGAAAGAATCACAAGGTTATTAGAGAAAATATTTTACGATAATTGACATGGAAATAGAATTCTGAAAACATCCCTAGTTTATTCTACTACCCAAATTTACGCGGAAGAACCCTTAAGTTTTCCGTTGTGTCTCTGACCTTCCTTTAGACCCCGGATATTCTCTACCGGTAAAGAGGTAAAGAGGAGAAAAGTTAGTCAAGGAAGTGTTATTACCGTTCCTAGATGAGTTATGTTATTTGTACATGATTCGGTGACTTACCGTTTTTTTTTTTTTTTTTTCATCAATGTTTACGTTCTCCATCACCCCTTGAAGGAAACCTATAATCAAGGTGGTGAACGAATTATACATTTGACCTCTTCAGGACCCTGGAACGACTCGGAGAAAGGAATAGTCGTTTTACTTAATTATTATATAGTGGGGTAAATCACATGTATCGTCAGGTCACACTCTTCATTGATACAGAATGTACGATACACGAGTGAGTGAGTCAGTACAGAATGTACGATACACGAGTGAGTGAGTCAGTACAGAATGTACGATACACGAGTGAGTGAGTCAGTACAGACTGAGACATTGAAGTACCTGACGTCGGGTGGTCCAAGGAGACAGGTACCCTAAAAGGTCCGTTCTTATGAACTCGTCCAACGGTAAAGAAAGAGGTCCCCTAAAAGGACTGGGTCCCTAATTTCGGTACAGAAGACATAACCGTTCGTCTAAGGAATAGTGACTTGGTGGACCTTTCGGGGTTAATACATTGTCCCTTCTTGTTCAGACTGAGGTATGACCTAGATAAAAAAAGTAAACTTGGAAACATGAGATAACGAAAACGATGTTCAATTAGTGATTTCCCTACAACGGCCATCGAATTTCCTCCGTATTACCAGTTAGAGAGTCCTGGGACTGAGGATACGGACCTTGTAATTCGATTTTATAGAAATAAATCGAGTGTCCTTTGTAAGACTTATCCGGATACTTACCGACGTCCTTTCTTCTTTAATTTTACAGAGAAGACCTTAGACCGCCCTTGATTCTTTATAAAACCACCCTTGATCCTTTATAAACGTTGTTGAATCTTTGAAAAAATGAAACTAAAGAGTGGAGGGGAAGAAACATGTTATTTCTTTGATCGTAGGTTTGGGTCCGTTCTACCAAGAAATCCTGTAATCAGGTGGTAGAAGAGTCGGACGACCGAAAGGATTATTACGGTGGTGAGGAACGGGGTTGTCAAACAGAAAGTTAACTGACCGGTTCGAAATACTCAAACCTGAGGTTTTGTTAATCGATCTGGTTTCACGAAAAATTTACGTTTTCTTTTTCACGGAGTGTACGGTCACACTACTAGTAATATACATGACAGAGAGGAAACAAGTGAACGAATCAGAGGGAAAGTTTTGACAGTCTAGATAATTCGTACCGAAGGGGAATGTCTTTGATTAATGTATACGACGGAAACAGGTCCACCCTAATATACTAGGACAGGAGATCATGTGTGAGATGGTCGAATAAACTGTACCTTTTAGTCTGAGGGATCAGAGTCACCATGGTACGGTCCATGGGACTAGGGTACGGGTTAAAAGTATACCGTCTTTCTTTGGTTCTCTGTTTTGTTCCTTATCTTACACTCAATCTCTACCGAACTTTCGCTAAGGTCTTTTTTTTGTATCGACGTACTTTTATCTGTTTACGATACGACAGCACCAATTCTCTCGACCAAGTCCTCAGTCTACCCGAACCTAAACTTAAGAGTGAGACGGAGATCGTAGACACTCTAGACCTTACTCAATATTAGAGAAACTCGGGTAATTTTTGGGAAGGTTCAGAGGGGTAACGGGGTCTCTATCGTAGTGGAAAGGGTTCTACCGATAGTTCTAGGACGTACTAGACCGAATATACGATGAGAAGAGAGAGAGAGATGAGAATTCGGAAGTACCTGGACAAAGTCTAGGAACTTACAAAGTACAAGAAGGGATGGATTCCCTGAGACGTACACGATAAAGGGGTCCATCCTTACTTTACGGGAGAGGGTGAGATGAGAACGGAGAAAGTGGATAGAAAGTAGACAGAACAGGAAAATCCACAAACTCCTGAAGACGACCAAAAACCATCCACAAGATACTCTTGACGAGGTAAGTAACTACATAAAAACTACATAAACACCCTCCTTTACTCTAGGTACTGGTTGTTGAGACGGTAGAACTAAGAGGAAGAGAATAAGTAAGAAGTCTGGAATCAAACTTACAGTAAAGAGGTCTTTCAAGAAGGATTGGGATGGGGACATAGGTGTGTTGACCAAATACCTTGTGGTAGGGACGGGGGGGTCGTCGTAGGACACGGAGATACCTGATCGTAAACTGTGGTCATGTATGTAAAAAATTTCACATTTCACCCATAATTAACAGTTTACAGACAGAGTAGGTACTCTTGTTCCCAGACCAGTGGTAAAACAGATCATAGATCTAAACACGGGTGATGTATCACCCACTACTTCTTATTTGTGAATAACCTATTTACTTACTTACTGAGACCCTACAGGAAATAAAATCTCCTATAGTTGAAGTAGTAGAGTGTCTCACTTTTCAAGGACTTCCGATTGTAGACGTTCCTGAACCTATCATCCAGGTTCATCGTCCAGGAAAGTCTCATTGTCAAAGTTGGAGGGACGACTGTATTAAAGTCCCGTTTGGAGAAAAAAGACAACGATCGGTCTTCCGATAAGTTTCGGTTTATTACTTCCGGTACAATTTCCTTAAATTTATCGAAAGACTGTAACATACACTAAATATTACAGACTTTTCCGTCTCAACTCTACTGACTACAAAGGAATGTGACGTTGTTTAATTCCACAGATAAAAGGGGTCGTCCACACACTTATGACATTTAGGTTAATTACGATTACTATCGTACAAAGACGTTTCACTTACTCCCTCCAACAAAGACAATATTAAAGAATGTTGAAGGGTGACGGAGTCGCTCTTCCGTCGAAGGAAAAGGTGGAGAACTTTACTGTCATTTTAGAGTGCGGATATAAGGTTCAAAAAATGGGTTCTGTCTATATTCGAGGGATATTTAGGTGAAACTCGTCTCATGTGTCTTACACCACAAACCCGTAAGTTGATACGAAGAGTTGGAAAGTACACCCATGTTTAGGGACCCAATAGAGTCATTTTACGTTTAAGAGTGTGTCTTCCGGTCCCTATGAAAGTCCGACACCCAAGTGCTTGGTCTGAAACTCTTCACTTCAGGATTGTCTATGAAGTAGAAAGAAGCCATAGCAGTCATCATTTACTACACTAGTTACTAGTAAGACTACGGGACTTTTAAAGAAGACTTGGTAGGGGACTTCTCGTCTTTAGGTTCCGTAATTGAACTTTAAACGCCCAGTGTCAGTTCTTAAGGGGTTCTTTCGTTGAGAAACCTTTCGATTCCCCACAAAGTTCGAACCTCATCCTTCCGATGTTCGTCTTCAACATCAGTTTTGTCTGTGTCTGTAGGACCAGGTCAATAAATATTTAACATACTGGAACCGGTCCTGTAAATTGGAATGACTGGTAGTCAAAGGAGTAAACACTTTTCCCTATTATTAACGACTCCCTTAAACCTCCTAATATTTGAACTCTACGTCACGTCTCGGACCGTCACTAACATAATCGTGTCGGTTCCCTGTAGAACCAAGGTATTATGGACCAACGTAAATTCTGGGTGTAATCGATTGGTTGATTCGAAGGAGTAACCGTCGGAGGAGACACCTTTATGGACGGTCTCTTCCTCGGATACCCCCCTGACGTTTCGGTGTCTACAAACCCTGAACCAGGAATCGGGAAATTCAAGTGTTGACGGTAGTCGGGGTACTCCTTATGACAGTGACTTTGGACCGTAGTGAGTGTCGGGGAGAGGTGGTGGTACCGGTGGTAAAGTCCGGACCGATAAATCCATAGATTCCCCAAGGGACCACCGAGTCACCATTTCCTAGGTGGACGGTTACGTCCTCTACGTCTAAACTAGCGACCCAGTCCTTCCAGGGGACCTCTTCTCTTACCGTTGGGTGAGATCATAAGAACGGACCCTTTAGGGTACCTGTCTCCTCGGACCTCCCGATGTCAGGTACCCCAACGTTTCTCGACCTGTGTTGACTCGTACGTACGTGTAAATCCATAGATAGTAAAATAGAAGTCTGTGGTAGTTTGTGAAGAAATTTTGATCTTTGAAAGAAGAGAGATACCTTAAACCTTTCAAAACATCAAAAATCCGTACGTAGTGGACAACATATATTTTATTTTCCAGACCTTAGTCTACCAGGTGTAAAGGACAGACTGTAAATCAAAGAAAATTGTAGATACGACAAGTGTTTGTCCGATCTCCAAAGGGAATCTTCAATTCCTGGTGTCACCACGAAGAACCTCACGACCATTACGAAAGTAGGTCCACCAGTGATGAACTCACACGAGTCACATATTTGGAATTAGTAATTAATATACGCGTTAGAAGACATATACGTATATGAAATGATGTTTGACAACTTTGTACGGTAAGTATGATTGAGTAGATGTTCTGATCCGTTACAACCCTTATCCACGAAAATACAAGTCTTTCGTTCTCATCCATCCTATCAAATTTTTTTTTTTAGAACGGTCACCGGTCAGAGGTACGGTTGTTGGATCCTCCATTGTAGAATAATTAAGAGGGACAGTCGGGTGAAGGAAAATAAAACCAGATACATTTTTTTTTTCCGTACTTCGTCTAAGCACCTTCGGAGCTTGGGGACACCCTTCACATCCTTCCTGGTACGTCAAACCCCAGGTCGTGGCACCACGGGACTGAACGAACCAAACCAAGACAGGGTCCACCACAGATTAACGTACTGTGGCGTCCTCGGTTGTAGAACGTAGTCGACTGTCCATACTGAGTCGTTCCTCGTGTCGAGTCAACTGACAAGAGCAGGTTATTGTAACCGTCGTTCGAAGAGACAGTGTCTCTCGTTACTCTGTATGAGTTCGGTACCGATGAACCGTGTGCAGTATTTACCTATGATAAAGTACCATCAATGACTCCAATCCTAAAAGAAGAAGTTCTATTAGAAGAGGACACAGAAACACCTGTGTCCTCAACGTAAGTCGAGGAGAAACCAATATGTGACTTTCCTTGGTATATGTCATCGAGACTGTCGTCACACCACCCCGTCAATTCGTACACCCGAAATCACATTTTATCTAAGTCCAAGTTCAGGAACGAGACGGTGAATGATCGACACACTGGACCGTGTTCAATGGTTTGGAGAGACACGGAGTCAAAATAAGTTTTACCTAGTTCAACAATACTTCGTACTTACTGTATTACAAACATTGTGCACGAATCTGGTCACGGACTGTGTCTAAATTTGTGAGTCATTCATTAGTAATAACATCGTAGTAGTACGGACACTGACGGTACCTTTTAGTTACTCTGTTTTACATCTTTTACACACTACGTTTCAATCGTGAACTGTTTACGATTGACACTAGTAAAACTCTATTGACAAAGTCTCTAATCGTAACGACACCCTTGTAAACGAGGAATCCCTTCGACCCATAATAGGACTAATCAACCCTCATATTAGACTGAACATTTATTTCTTTTCCTTTTTCATACTCAATAACAGGGACTTTTCCAGAACGTTTTGGGGGACCCTGATCCAGTCGAGAGAAACGTGGACCAGTGGGTAAGACGGGTAGACGTTAGTTGGTAGGTCAATGACTCTTTCAACTTGTAGTAACAAGGATTTACATTAGGGACTTTAGAATATGACCTAAAGAGAGCGAGATATAAGTAAGTACATCGATAAGTAAACGTCCAGAAGAAATCTTGCACTAAAACAGTTTGTATGAGGTTTTTTTGTTATTCTGAGACTTTTACATTATAAGTCACTTTTTTTTCAATACACCAGTTTGCACCACTGACGTATGATATGGGCAGAAAACTATAGACATTGTATATAACCGGATGATTTCCAAGACTGTTCAGGGTGGTTAGCTAACGACCAAGTAAGGAAATTACTTTGTGCATAACTCACGAATCATAAACGGTCAGTGATAAGGTCCGTGACTCTCCTTATCTCGTTTCTTGGTTTGGTGGGAGGTCCCGTGTCAAATTAGGTCACAAAAGGTTTAGGTGAGAGGCATCTCTGGTTCTAAACCTTACACGATTAAGGGGTGAGAGTGATGTCGACTTTACCCATAGATCTTAAAGGTTTCGACCGTAAGCTAGAGTTTGGAGACGTAGACGAAATGGGAGAGGGCGGACCTTGTAGATAAGAGAAAGGAGTTGGACAAAGGAGACGGAGTGATTGAGACAAGAAGGTACACCTAAGACCAGGTCGGCGTCAAAGAGATTCTTCCCGGTGAAACGAGTACGGTCGTCCGACTTTCTCAGGTGGGAGGAACCGTGCGAGTGGTACGTGTCCCGTGTGGGATAAAGCACCGTGTCTAGTAGTACTAGAGAACTGAAGAACCAGGAACTGGTCTACGACGGCAGGATCTTCCTTCACTGATACATGGTAGGTAGAGACATAAGGGTCTTGAATTGAACCTAAACCGAGAGTCATCCCTGACGCACTACCTCTTCCGTTACCGTTGGGTGAGGTCATGAGAATGGACCTTTTAGGGTACCTACCTCCTCGAACCATCCGACGTCAAGTACCCCAGCGCTTCTCAGCCTATGCTGACTCGCTGAAGTGAAAGTGAAAAGTGAAAGTACGTAACCTCTTCTTTTACCGTTGGGTGAGGTCACAAGAACGGACCTCTTAGGGTCCCTACCGGATCGGACCACCCGACGGCAGATACCCCATCGTTTCTCAGCCTGTACGGACTTCGTTGCGTCGACGTCGTCGTCGTCGTCGTCGTCGTCCCTGACACGTTTGTTTACAATTCACAGACACGCTTAGACCCGGTGGACAGAACACAATACGTTTACTAGAAGGTTTCCGTGGACAAGAATCCTCCGAGTTGGACCCTCCCGTACCAAATCGTTCACGTTCCGTGTATACATACAGACCCACCCCACCACGGGAAAGGAGATCCCCGTTCCGAACCCTTCGTCTTATGCCCAACCTGAAGTCGACTTTAACCGGACCTGGAAAAAGTGGTCGTTGGAACCTTACCTTCTTACCTCAAGACCCTACCCTATCCCCTAGAACCTCCCTGGTAATCCGACTGATGGGACGTATCGGAAAAGTCTAGACTTTGTGATATATTCATTTGGTTCATTTTATTCAGTTGATGTCTCTGGAAAATGTGTTCGTACTTATATGAATCGTACAAAGGAAAGAAAACGGATTTATTAATACATTCAACCAACATGAGTCGACTACCGAATAATTGGTTTAGCTTGTAAACGACGAGTGAACTAAGATTCCTTCACCTTGAGTCAGACCTCCTAATGGTGACGTTTCTTTGTTCAATTTTAACCGGAATGACGACGTAAAGTAAATATATTGAAAAACTATTTGTGACTCTTAGTGGTCTATTTTATATCCTACGGATCACTTTAAACTTAAAGTCTATTGTCATTTAAACAAAAAACATATTCATACTGGGTACGTTACAAAGTCTATATGAATTTTCTAAACAACAACAAGTAGACTTTAAGTTTAAAGGGAGCCGTAACAAATAAAAATAATCGTTAACGTGTACACTACGGAAACATACTTGTCGATACCCTATCAGT
This sequence comes from Capra ibex, assembly GCA_006410555.1. NCBI lineage: Eukaryota > Metazoa > Chordata > Mammalia > Artiodactyla > Bovidae > Capra > Capra ibex. Next base: position 7,215,860 of record SJYO01029184.1, on the reverse strand, counting down.
TTGACAAGATACTGATGTGGAAGTTTTTTTTTTTCGTCCCGTAACCTCCGTCATTAATCACCTATTCGAACCCTTGTTAGAGAGTAAGAAAGGACTGTAAGTACCACCTCTTCTGTCCCTCTTGCCTCTGGCAGTACTAAGATCTTCTCTTTCTTCAAATAGAGAGACTTTCTTTCACTCATTTGAGTCAAACTTTCCCAAATCTTGTAGATCCAAGTCAAGTCAAGTCAGTGAGTCAGCACAGGCTGAGACGCTGGGGTCCCTGACGTCGTGCGGTCCGGAGGGACAGGTAGTGGTTGAGGACCTCAAATGAGTTTGAGCCACTACGGTAGGTTGGTAGAGTAGGAGACAGAAGGGGAAGAGAAGATCGGAAGTTAGAAAGGGTCGTAGCCCCAGAAAAGTTTAAAGTTGATTGTAAAAGTGAAAGTACTTCTCGATCCGGTGTTGTCCACCGGATCGTTGTAGCTCCAACCCAACGATTTTAGACACCTCCGACACCATTGTCTAGGTAAAGTTCACTTTTCACCTCTCTTGGAAGTAAAAACGATAACTAACCAATCCAAAACAGAGACACGAAAGTCTCTTTTGTATTTAACTACCAAAAAATTTTCCCTTCAAACAGTTTATAATGCTCCTCTTATTATTTTCATGATACAGAGTCCTTAAATCTTCTTGATTTGGATTGTGTAAAATTCGTGTATTGGTCTCATCTGCAAGGTTTTTAACCTCGACAATTGTAATAATAGTACAGATGGTAAACCGTAATAAAGATTTAGACCTCTTTAGCAGATATCAGAAGGGAAGAAAGTTTGACATTGTCCTAACAGATCTTGTTTCCTGATCGAAAATCCTCTTTGCGTTCGTATTCCTTGAGTTTTTGAATGTAGAGTGGTAGTCACGACTTAAACATGAGAGTTTAGACTCTCGTGGGAACCGAGTCTACCATTTCTTAAGCGAACGTTACGTCCTCTGGACCCAAACTAGGGACCCAGTCCTTCTGGGAACCTCTTCCTGTACCGTTGGGTGAGGTCATAAGAACGGACCTCTTAAGGTGTCTGTCTCCTCGGACCGTCCGATGTCAGGTACGCCAGCGTTTCTTAACCTGTACTGAATCGTTGATTGTAAAAGTGAAAGTGCTTCTCGTTTCTAAAATAGGACTGTCTTAAAACTATGACAAATAAAAATCAACAATAAATAAGAGACAGTCAGGTAATTGAGGTGCGGAAAAAGTCGGGACGAATTGTAACCATAAACTCGTTGGAAACGATCAAAGTATTCACTCGACATTTCTACTACCGGTCTCTAATCCTGAGTAAAACAGGAGTTTCTGTACAAGACGATCCTCCTAGTGTTTACTCTTAGAGGTCAAGATAGTGTTTAACTAGGTGATATCAAAACCGGTGAAAAGGAAAATGGAGACACTGGATAAATTGTCGAAACCTTTGAAAATTTTTAGGTACTTTATGAGATTGACGTTAATCTAGAACACAATCCAGTCACAATGGAGAGCATGATAAACAGGGATGTGTTTGACAGTAAGTAACTCAGAACGACCGTTTCGATCTATACTTGTATATATATCACCCGAGTTTGGTGCCGTCGTATCTTCTGATAAAGACGTGACTCGATTGACGACACAGTAACATTCAAGTTCCACTACGGACCGGATATAAATCGAGTTTTTTTTTTTTTTACCGGAGTGATCTTTTGCTTTCTCTACTAGTCAACTATGAGTCATTTTCGTTTACTATCATCAGAGTATTTTAAATTTCTCCCTAGTCCCAAGGTCCTTCGTTCAATGATGTTTATCTTGGTACTTTGATCAATCAGGTAGGAATATCGGACACGAAGGGTGTCAGACATGTCACGGACCCTTAATCAGGGTTACGTATTACGACCAGGAAGGTCACTCCAGTGTACTCCCGGAAGGTCTCTTTAGGACTAGAGTGACCCGGGGATGTCCTGTCTCTTCATTCCGACCTGAATAATTACCATTTTCGTCTACCCAAGGGGTTCAAAGTCTCTGGTTCATCCACCGTTACCCGCCCCCCCCCCCAGTTTGTACGGTAACAAGGGCGAACGTATAAAATACTTTATAATTTACGGTTATTGTTGACGGGTCATTGGGTTGTTGAAACTATAGGACTTGTTAGTTTACTACTAGTTGTAGGTGAAAAGTATTTCAGTTCGACATTGTATAACACACAACGGATTCCGTAATGTTCGTTTCATTTTAAACCTAACAAGTATAATTCCTTGTCAATTACAAATATTAGAATGGAGAATCGACAGTTATGAAAACGATACCAGTCAAGTCGAGTCAGTGAGTCAACTCAGACTGAGACGTTAGGGTACCTGACGTCGTACGGTCCGAAGGGACAGGTAGTGGTTGAGGGTTTCGAATGAGTTTGAGAACGGGTAACTCAGCTACTACGGTAGGTTGGTAGAGTAGGAGACAGTAGGGGAAACGGAGGACGGAAGTTAGAAAGAGTTGTAGTCCCAGAAAAGGTTCCTCAGTCAAGAAGCGTAGTCCACCGGTTTCATAACCTCAAAGTCGAAGTGGTAGTCAGGAATTTTACTTATAAGTCCTGACTAAAGGAAATCCTAACTGACCAACCTAGAGGAACGTCCGGTTCCCTGAGAGTTTTCAGAAGAGGTTGTGGTGTTGAGTTTTCGTAGTTAGGAAGTCACGAGTCGAAAGAAATACCACGTTGAGAGTGTAGGCATATACTGATGACCTTTTAGGTGTCGGAACTTATCTACTTGGAAATAGTCGTTTTATTACAGAGACGAAAAATTATACGACATCTCCAACCAGTATCGAAAAGAAGGTTCCTCGTTCACAGAAAATTAAAGTACCGGAGTCAGTAGTAGACGTCACTAAAACCTCGGGTTCTTTTATTTCAGACAGTGACAAAGGTAACAAAGGGGTAGATAAACGGTACTTCACTACCCTGGTCTATGGTACTAGAATCAAAAAACATACAACTCAAAATTCGGTCACGAAAGTGAGAGGAGAAAGTGAAAGTAGTTCTCCGAGAAATCAAGGAAAAACGAAAGACGGAATTCCCACTACAGTAGACGTATAGACTCCAATAACTATAAAGAGGGCCGTTAGAACTAAGGTCGACCATGAAGTAAGTCGGGTCGTAAAGTGTACTACATGAGACGTATATTCAATTTATTCGTCTCACTGTTATATGTCGGAACTGTATGAGTAAAGGGATAAACCTTGGTCAGGAAACAAGGTACAGGTCAAGATTGACAACGAAGGACTGGACGTATGTATAAAGAGTTCTCCGTCCACTCTACCAGACCATAAGGGTAGAGAACTTCTTAAAGGGTGTCAAACAACACTAGGTCTGTCAGTTTCCGAAACCGTAGTAGTCACTTCGTCTACAAAAAAAAAAAGACCTTAAGAGAACGAAAAAGATACTAGGTTGTCTATAAACGTTAAACTAGAGAACAAGGAGACGGAAAAGATTTGAGTCGTACTTGTAGACCTTCAAGAACCAAGTGTATGACAACCTCGGATTGAACGTCTTAAAAGTCGTAATGAAACGATCACACACTCTACTCATGTTAACACGTCATCAAACTTGTAAGAAACCGAAACGGAAAGAAAACCTAACCTTACTTTTGACTGTAAAAGGTCAGGACACCGGTGACGACTCAAAAGGTTTAAACGATCTTATAACTCACGTCGTGAAAGTGTCGTAGTAGAAAAGTCTAAGCTTATTGAGTAGACTTTAAGATAATGGAGGTGATCGTAACAAGTATTACTACGAAGGATTCCGGATGAACTGAAGCTTAAGGTCCTACAGGCCGACATCCACTCACTAGTGTGGTAGTACCAATAGACCCATTACTTCCAGTAAAAACACATCAAGAAGACTTGAAAACGATACTGGGGGTTCAATTAAATCCTAATTCGTTAAATTATCTTTTATAAAGTACCTCCCCACTAAAGTGAACTCTTGTGTCTGGTAAGTCGTAGGTAGGTTTGTGGTGTGTTGTGTAAATTCCATGATATACGGTCGTCACCCTGTGTGGGAACGGAAATTAGACAATTGTAAGAAAGGTCTGAAAAGTCGACTAAAACAATTTCGGTTGTGTCTCCCCAAAAATGGAAATGTTCACACATGTACTTATCTAAGCTTATAGATCCGGAACCGAACGAGAAGAGGGTCGGCGGTACACGGTATCTCAGGTCCCTGTGGTCGCGACACCAGGAGACAGGAAAGGAGCAGGTGAAGGAAACGAGATAACGGAGTCCGGGACTGAACTTCCTCTACTACTAAAGCATCTTTCCTCCTCTATTACGAAAGATGAATAAGAAACGTCCTTGATTCTTTTCATCATGGAGTTATGCATTGAACACAAATTTAAATTTTTGACTTTCTTGATTAACACTTCAAATCCAGTGGAATGTTTTATGTGAAGTTTATAAAGGAGACATCGTTATCTCTACTACTACACCTCTCGATTTTAAATGTGTCGTGAATGATTTTCGATCCGATTTACAAAACATATATAATCGAGTAAATTAGGACTGAAGTAAGTATACTTCCTTCGTGACATAAGAGGGTTAAATATCTACTCCTTTGACTCCATAATTCTTCAAATCCTGGAACGAGTTTCAGTAAGTTAACTATTCATCCTAAGTTTTGATCCTAAGTTTTTGTTGATCCTAAGTTTGAGTCTGTCCAACCTCGGTCTCAGAATAGGTGAGAATAGGTGGTGTGGTTTAACAATCCACAAGGATCTCGAGAACATCAGGGACGTGTCTAAAACCGAATGGGATTGTGACAATACATGCCTACACTCTCAACCTGGTATTTCTTCCGACTCGTGGTTTCTTGACTACGAAAGCTTGACACCACGACCTCTTCTGAGAACTTTCAGGGAACCTGACGTTCCTCTAGTTTGGTCAGGTAGGATTTCCTTTAGTCAGGGCTTATAAATAACCTTCCTGACTATAACTTCGACTTCGAGGTTATGAAACCGGTGGATTACGCTTCTCGGTTGATTGACCTTTTCTGACGATACGACCCTTTCTGACCTCCTCCTCCTCTCTCCTCCTCTTCCCCTATTGTCTCCTACTCTACCAACCTACTGCAGTGACGGAGTAACCTGTACTCAAACTCGTTCGAGGTCCTCTCCCATTTCCTTTCCCTTCACACCGCTCGACGTCAGGTACCCCGGTGTTTCTCAGCCTGTGCTGACTCACTGACTTGTTGTCGTCGTTGTTGTTGCGACAACCGTGAATGGTCTTTACTGATCTTATTCTTCGTACATTAGATTCTATAAGTTCGACCAAAATCTTTTCCGTTTCCTTGGTCTCTAGTTTAACGGTTGTAGGCGACCTAGTACCTTTTTAGTTCTCTCAAGGTCTTTTTGTAGATAAAGACGAAGTAACTGATACGGTTTCGGAAACTGACACACCTAGTGTTGTTTGACCTTTTAAGACTTTCTCTACCCTTATGGTCTGGTGGACTGGACGGAGAACTCTTTGGATATACGTCCAGTCCTTCGTTGTCAATCTTGACCTGTACCTTGTTGTCTGACCAAGGTTTATTCTTTTCCTCATACAGTTCCGACATATAACAGTGGGACGAATAAATTGAAGATACGTCTCATGTAGTACTCTTTACGACCCAACCTCCTTCGTGTTCGACCTTAGTTCTAAAGGTCCTCTTTATAGTTATTGGAGTCTATACGTCTACTGTGGTGAGAATACCATCTTTAACTTCTTCTTGATTTCCGGTAGAACTACTTTCACTTTCTCCTCTCACTTTTTCAACCGAATTTCGAGTTGTAAGTCTTTTGATTCTAGTACAGTAGACCAGGGTAGTGAAGTACCCTTTATCTACCCCTTTGTCACCTTTCTCACCGAGGTTTTAGTGACGTCTACCACTAACGTCGGTACTTTAATTTTCTTTGAATGAGGAACCTTCCTTTCAATACCGGTTGGAGCTGTCGTATAATTTTTCGTCTCTGTAGTCAAACAGTTGTTTCCAGACAGATCAGTTCCGATACCAAAAAGGTCACCAGTACATACCTACACTCTCAACCTGATATTTCTTTCGACTCACGGCTTCTTCACTACGAAAACTTAACACCACAACCTCTTCTGAGAACTATCAGGGAACCTGATGTTCCTCTAGGTTGGTCAGGTAGGATTTCCTCTAGCAAGGACTTATAAGTAACCTTCCTGACTACCACTTCGACTTTGAGGTTATGAAACAGGTGGACTAACCTTCTCGACTGAGTAAACTTTTCTGGGACTACGCCCCCTTCTAACTCCCGTCCTCCTCTTCACCTGCTGTCTTCTACTCTACCAACCTACCGTAGTGACTGAGTTACCTGTACCCAAACCCACCTGAGGTCCTCAACCACTACCTGTCCCTCCGGACCGTACGACAGCAAGTACCCCAACGTTTCTAAACCTGTACTGACTCGTTGATTTGACTCGACTTAGATTCACAGGTAAAGGAAGTGACTTACCCCTTTACGAACTTCAGTTCTGAATACAGAGTAGTCAGAGAGATACGAGGTCCCGGAACGTGTTATAGATCCGAATAATATACAGGTTTCCCGAAGGGACCACCGAGTCGACTATTACTTTGACGGACGTTACACCCTCTGGACCCAAGATAGGGACCGTACCCTTCTAGGGGACCTCTTACCAGTCCGATGGGTGAGGTCATAAGACCGGACCTCTTAAGGTACCTGATGTCAGGTACCTCAACGTTTCTCAGTCTGTATTGGCTCGTTGAAAGTGAAAGTGTACAGGTTCTCTTTAAACAATTCACTTGATTAAACTTTATAATTAGGTTAGGTATACTTCAACTGTAGAAACGTCCAGTTTTGTTAAGTAACAGTCAAAGTAATAAAGTTGGAAAAAGGTGTGTCTGTTGTGGATGGTCGAGACTTCGATTGGATAAGAAGTACGAGAAAGTTTCGAAATAATTAAACATCGTGTAACTACGGATGTCTTTCTCTTACTATGGTAGTTTATCAAGATGAGTAGATGGTGTCTGTTCCGGTCTAATGTCTTTTCAACCATCAGGAACTATATAAGTACGTTTATAGAATAAGGAGTAAAAGAGATAACGTCCATGTATTATTACGGAGTTCCCCGAAGGGTCCACCGTGATCATCATTTCTTGTGTGGACGGTTACGTCCTCTGAAATCCTCTGAACCCAAGTTAGGGAACCAGTCCTTCTATGGGACCTCCTCCCATACTGTTGGGTGAGGTCATAAGAACGAACCTGTTAGGATACCTGTCTTCTCGGACCACACAACGTTTCTCAACCTTTGCTGACTTCACTGAATCGTACGTGCGTACGTTACTATAGAGGTTGTGGTAAAAATTTCCAGAGGTTCGGTTGTTACCTGTCCTGTAGTCTACAAAATAATTTCACTTCAGGTCGAATTGAAAGATTTCGTTTAAAGGTGAAGTAGAGATAGGGGAAGAGCGTAAATAAATAAGTCCTTTATTAAGAGTTCGTAAAGAAAGTCCGACCAAGAACTCCTGTATTTTGTGTGTCGAGGGTAGTCACCGAAAAACATCGATTCACCATTATTGTCGAGTGCGGTGTTCTACCGTGAGGATTTAGAAACATAAGGGAAAGATGACACTACTTTCTGGAATATTTAAAAGGTGACAACGTTTTGTTTATCTTGGTGGTACTCCCAAAAAAAAAAGGTGCTAACTACATCGACTGACGAGGATACTTGTATAAAGTCTATGAAGTTTTACTATCAAAAGAGTGCCTGAAATGTACAATGAAACCCTCTCCCACATACAACATTGTGCCTCCGGTGCGATACTGCACTTCTCCAACTTGGAAGAGAATGATGACGTACTGGGACTCTCGTGATTCCAAATTCCATTTCTTCCCGTCTTTCAACGTCTCTCGTGACGTCCGTTTGTCGAGACGTCGTCTTACCGTCCCTCCAACCCCACCCCCACCCCTCGAGTTAACCGGGGTCCGTGAGTGGATTTCGAAGCGTCCCTTCTACAAGGTTGACGTAGAACCTCAAGGAGTATGAGTCTACGATTTAGGGGTGATAAGGATGTATGAAACCAAGATCTACGAATACCGGACCTGGGAGAGATGGTTTCCGTGTCCTGACTCAACTCAAACCGTTTAAAACTAGTTACTAAAAAATTTTAATAATAATAATAAAAAATGAAATGTTATAACATAACCAAAACGGTGTGTAGTTGTACTTAGACGGTGACCACATGTGCACAAGGGTTAAGGCTTGGGGGGAGGGTGGGGGGTGGGGTGTGGTTACTAAAAATGAAGTTCCTTTCTCGATTTCCGACTTTTCTTGTGTAAACTTTTACTATGATTATAAATAATTTACAACTTGTGTCTCGTTGAACTATTCGTTTCCCGAATCGTTTAAATAAAGTAAATTATGTTCTTGAGATACTCTTTCAAAATACATGGTTTCTAAATACATTGTGGACTAAGATTCGTGAAGTGTTTATAATTAAGTAAAGTTACATAGTAGTATTGTAGGGATACTCCTATATGCGATAACAAAAAAGGGAGGGTACCCTTTGACTCCGTATATTCCTAATACACTAAACGGTTTCCAGTTTGTCGTCCATTCTTCGTGTCGACCTCAAGTGTCGGTTCTTACCGTTTGAGGTCACAGACCCGAGAATACGAGAGAGAGACAAAGTGTCTTTTTTATAATACAGATAGTCTATTCTTACGGGAGTTTAAAGACGATACTTTGGTTATTCAAATGGATTAGACATGGAGGAGATAAACGGATTGCATAAACGGTTTTACAGGTCCTGTGTTAATTGTTAGTGGACAGTATTTAGTGTCGGACTTAAAAATTTTTACATTAGTTGATTAGAGTTGTCTACCGAAAGTATAACCTTAATAGACTGTTTCTAAAATTTCGTCGGTAGTATTTTTACGAATTTGTCGTTAATCTTTAAGGGGACTTTGTTTTTTTATGTCTTAGAGTCTTTCCTTATCTTTAATGATTTTTCTTGTTTTACCTATAATATTTTTACTTTTTATGTTATTATATTTAAAAATTTAGTAACCTATGTTACCTATCACGTTACTACTGGTCTCCTGTCTTAGTCACTTCAACTCTTACCCAGTTGACTTAAGTGTGTTATACTTGTCGTTAATGTGTTTGACATTTTTTGTACTTGTCTTGGAGTCTCTAGACACTTTGTCGTTTTCTAGGTTATAATTGTAGTACTTGGAGGTTCGCCTTCTCTTTCTTTTGACTTGACTTTTTTTTTTCATCTTTTATTCTCGATTTTTGAAGACTTCAAACCACTTTCTACATCTGGATATCTAAGTTGTTCGACTCGTTTGAGGTTTATCATATTGGGGTTTCTTTACGTACGGTTCTGTGTAACATTAATTTGAAGACTACTTATTTCTGTTTTTTTTAAGGACTTTCGTCGGTATGTTTTTGTTGTGTAATGGGTCTCTCTTATGGTTAAGTTTACGGTCGTCTAAAGAGTAGACTTTGGTGCTTCTTGTCCTCCTTCACCGTGTTGGAAAGTTCATGACTTTCTTTTAAGAAAAGAGGCTCTTTCCGGTGCACTTCTCTTACTTTTGTGTTCGGTGTCAGACCCCTTTTCAATAAACGTTTGGTATATGGACTAACTTTCATAGATCTAATAGATATTAATATCTTGACAGTTTCGTGTTGTCATTTTTATTTTTTTAGGTTAATTTTTTAGTTGCTTTCGTGTTTGTCTATAAAGTAATTTCACCTATATATCTACCGGTTATTCGTGTAATTTTTGGCAAGTTTTATTAACCGATAGTCCCTTTGTGTTCAATTTATGTGACATTCTATGGTGACACGTGAATCGTCACACCAATTTTGTTTTTTATTATTGTCTTTTAAGACCACTACTACGGTTTTTTAACCTAGTGAGTAGATAACGTCCATTCTTACATTTGTCTATGTCGATGGGACTTTTTACCAAACTTTGAGGGAATTTTTTAATTTGTATGTTTATTCATAGTATACTGGATCCTTAAAGTGAGGACTCATAAATAGGGTCTCTTTACTTCTGGGTAGAAATGTGTTTTTGGACATGTGTATACAGATGTCGTCGAAATGTACATTCAAGGTTTTTCGTCGTTGTCGAGTCTGCAAGAAACTACCCGTTTACCAATTCGATTCACACCGTACAGATATAGTACCTTGAGTTCTTATTTTTCCTTATTTGATAACTATGTTATGAACCTACTTAGAGATCCCTTAATACGACTTACTCTTTTCGGTTAAGGATTTCAAATGTATGACCCACTAAGACACATATATTGTAAGTTCTTTACTGTTATAATATCCTTACCTTTTGTCACTAACGTTCGTCTACCCCCTCCCCACCACTCTCCCTATATCCTCTCGTCACCTACATCAATATTTTCTCGTTGCACTCCCTAGGGACACCACAACCTTGGTGCACATCAGGATACTCACGACTACGTGTATGTTGACGTGTCCACTATTTTAACATATGTTAAATTATACATATGTCAGTGCGTTCACGTCCACCACGATCCCCTCTAGATCCCTTCTGACCGTAGAATATAGTCACAGTTACAGGTCCCACCCTATAACATGACAGAACAACGTCCTATCATGGTGATGGTGTCCCGAAGGGTCCACCGAATCTGCCATTTCTCAGACGGACGTCACACCCTCTGGACCCAAGCTAGGGACCCAGACCTTCGAGGGGATCTCTTCCCTTACCGTGGGGTGAGGTCATAGGAACGGACCTTTTAAGGTACCTGTCTCCTCGGACCGCCAGATGTCAGGTACCCCAGTGGTTCTCAACCTGTGCTGACTCGTTGAAGTGAAAGAAATAAAGTGGTAACCCCCTTCGATCCGTCCAGGGAGTTTTTTAGACAAATAAAGAACGCTGACGTACAGTTTAAATGTTGATATGGTTATCATTAAAGGTAATTTTTATTCATTCGTACAACGAGTCAGTGAATTCCGAGGTATAAGCAGGGATCCTTGGTGGATAAAAAAAATCAAAGGGCAGTGTTAGTCAAGAGTCAGATGGTGTCACCTAGGATAGTAAGGAAACTTTACCGAGAACAGTAAGATAGGGATACAGTGAACTATAGAGTGGCATGACTGACGAGGAAGGAAGACCTTAGTAAGAAAGGTAAAAGATGTAGTCCCTAGTGAGGAATTAGAGGAGAAACCCTAGGAGAAAGAGATAGACGGATAAGAGAAGGATAGTCTAGTGGACGGCATGATAGAGTAAGTCATTAACTGAAGTAGTTCTGGGCGTTCCATGACGTTCCATGAGTTGTTGAAGAGTGTAAATTAGTAGTTAGGATAAAGAAGTTAAGTGAAATAGGTCTGGAAGCTAAATTGTTAGGTCGTAGTATAAGCGAGAGAATCTTTGTTTAAACGGAGTAATTAAAGACAAAGACACAGTGTAGACGGAACGTTTCAGGGTTAAAGTCACTCGGTAGGAGAGACGGATGATGTAGGGACATAAAATCGTCGACTTGTGACAGACTTATTAGTATCAGTACAACCGTCCAAAGTAAAATTTTAGTTCCAGTATTTAAAGTTTACTCGGGAGATACAACGGACTTGTAGGGTGGTGAATGAAATTACAAGTGTAAGGATGATAGGTTTTGTTGATAAGGTGTCGAAAGAGAGGGAGAAGTTTCGATGTTTGTTTAGGTTGTAGATTTGAAAGTGAGTGTTTACTACAAAAACGGAGTGAGTGAACTGTTTCGTCCGTGGGATATTCCTTTACAGGGACGAAGAGAGACACCCATTGATGAGGTGAACACAAGTCACATGTAGGGTAGGGGAGGTAGGAAGTGTCCCCAGGGGTAGGAGGATAATAAGGAAAAGAAAGAGTATAGAGTTTAAAGAGGGGTAGAGAGACTAGTAGAAGTAGTCGTTTGTCCATACGGGATCGATAATAGGTGAAAAAAAAATTAGGAAAATGGAGTGTAGACGTAAGGTGGACGGTAGAGTAAAGACTAGGTGAAGTGTTGGTATAGAGAACATATTTACCAGATATCAGTGGTAAAAGTGAAAAGCAGAGAGTAAAAAAAGGAGTTGTGTGAGATTAGATCAAAGGTAGAGGTGATGGGTGTGATGTCTTTGAAAACTATTGTAAACAAAAACGTTTTCTATAGTTACTGGAAGTACAGTAGTTTCAGTCACCAGAGAAGAGACGAGAAATAAATAAACTGAAAGTCATTCTGCTGTGTAGACTGATAAGGTAGGTAAAATTTTAGACAAGAAGGGACCCGAAGCTCTTGTAACGTGAGAGGACCAAGATAAAGATAGAGTGACCGGAGAGGAGTTAGATAAAACATCGGAGGAAAAGAAGAGTGGGATTCACTGGAGTAAGTCAGGATATCGAAATTTATGACAGATACATGACTACTGAGGGTTTGAATGTAAAGGTGATTATAGGTCAACGGATGAACTGTAGTGGTAAACCTACAGGTTATCCATGGAGTTTTAGTTGTACCAATCTACGTTTGAGTACTAAGAAGGACGTTTGCAGGTGAGAGGGTTGAGAGGGTCAACGAATGTATTTTTTCTAAATAAGGTAAGAAAAAGAGTGTTACACAAGTTTAGTAGGTTTTTAGGAAGTATAAAATGGAGGTTTTTACATAGGAGTTAGACAGATGAAGTTAGGCAGTGATTATAATGGTAAGACTAGACTAGGTCGTAAGGGTAAATCGGATTTCGTTAACGAAGACCACATAAAATGAATCGAAAATATTGAGGGACGGTAGGTAAGAGGTCAGTGTGGTCCCATTAGTAAAAAAATTTTTTTATTTAGTTCAAAGGTTTTACCAGGGAAATGGAAGATACTACGGGTTTCCCTAAAAAGAGACTATAAGTGACACCCTTATACTAACTCGAGAAACTCCATTTAGAACGTAAAATGTCTCACCGGGGAGACTACCCTAGGAGGGTCTAAAATATTACGAGTCTGAACAGACGTGACTCAGAGGTCGTTAAGTAGTTGGTCGTGACCTAGAGTGTCGTCTAAGATTAGTAGTCAGAGACGGGACATTATTTGAATTTTAGGAATTTTTTCTCTCTCACCGTTTCTACTGTCCTATCTTCTTGAGATTCGAATGGAGGAGAGTGTTTGTGTGGTTTTCTTGTTGTTAGACGTCTTATCGGTAACAACGTTTTCAGACTTTAGATATTCTTTTCTGTATTTCTTCCTTGGTTTGGTGTGACTCCTTCCATCCTCCCCGTCTGAACGTTATCTTAGTTTAGGGTATGAGTGATCCACCCACTGGGTGTTGGACCTCTTATTAATATAGTGTCTCCAAGAGGGTATCCTCTCACTCGAGTCTCGGGGTGTACTCGTGGCGGAGAGGGGCGGGGGCGTCGGACCCCCAGTCCGTGGTACTTCTCCTCGGTGGTCTCGTAAACCGAAACTTCTGGTCACCCCGAATTGACGTCCTCAAGTTGTCTTAACCCTCTTTATCTATGAAGTGAGAATTTCTCACGTGTGTTTTAAAGTGCACGTGGTCCTGATTTCCGTTTTCACCGTTAAAGTATCCACGGACTTGGTCTAGATGAACGACCAGAACCACCCATAGGATCCCTCTGTCCCGGCCCCCTCGTCGGACACCGAGTGGACCTCTGTATGTGTGACCCCCGTCTGTAAGGACCCTAATAAGTAGTCGTACTTGAGAGGATCTCCGACCGTAGAACGTGACTTTGGACCGAATTGGGTTATCGGACATCCTAGGTGAAGACCCTACAGAGTCCGTTTTGTCGATTGACCAACCACTTGTGTATGGGTGGGTAGTCGTCTCTCCAACGGATTTCTGAAGGACTCGGGTGTCGACAGAGATCTGTACGGGAATTTGTACCGGAATGAGTGGTCTCCCAGTTCTTCGTCGAGGTTGGTGGTCACCCGTCCTTGGTCGAAGAAGGTGGTTCTTCGGACGTGTTCGGAGATCTAGTCAGAGTGCGTGGTCCGTCGTCTGTGGTACTTGTTCTTTTGATACCAGGACGTCGGACGTCTGATTTAGACGTTTATGTCTAGTCTGTGATGGTACCCTTGGTCTACTGGGGACCGGGAACCCACTACTCTTCCCTCACGTGACTCAAACGAGTCTAAGTACAGGTAGCGTAACCACTACGGTAGATTGGTAGAGTACGAGACGGTAGAAGAAGAGATAAACGGAAGTCAGAAAGGGTCGTAGTCCCAGAAAAGGTTATTCAGTCGAGACGTGTAATGCACCGGTTTCATAGTCTACGAAGTCGTAGTCAGGAAGGTCACTTATAAGTCCCAACTAAAGGAAATCCTAACTGACCAAACCAGAGGAACGTCAGGTTTCCTGAGAGTTCTCAAGGGGCCGTCGTGTCAAACTTTCGTAGTCGAGTATTTCTACAAGTTTATTAAACCGTACTCTTACCTACGTTTCTCGTTCTTGAATCATGAAAAATTGTTTCTTAATCTTTTATGCTTCTTGTTGGTTTTCCTAATTTATTATGTCATTGACTTACTTTTTATGTATTCTTCCTTAGTAGTCATCTGATTTACTCTGTCACTCGACCTTTTTTCTCCTCATCTTTAGTGATAGTGACTTGTCTTTCTCCTTTTTTTCTTTTCTTTACATAAAGGTTTGATATATTTGTCGAGTATGTTGAATTATTGTTGTTGTTGTTTTTAGTTGGGTCAGTTTTTTACCCGTCTTCTGGATTTATATGTAAAGAGGTTTCTTCTGTATATCTACCGGTTATCCGTGTACTTTTCTACGAGTTATAACGATTCATAATCTCTTTACGTTTGGTTTTGATGAGGAGTTTGACCAGTCTTACCAGTAGTAATTTTTCAACTGTTATTTGAGACCTCAACCACACCTCTTTACCCTTGGATGGATATGACAACCACCCTTACATTTGACTATGTTGGTGATACCTTTCATTATACACCCAAAGAATTTTTTTTGTTATCTCTTTATGGTATACTTGGTCGTTAGGGTGAAGACCCATATATAGACCTCTTTTACGGTTAAGTCTTTTTTTTGTACGAGGGGTCACAAGTATCGTCATAATAAATATTATCACTTATGTACCTTCGTTTGATGCACAATTATTTCTTCTGTACCACACACACACACACACACACACACACACACACACATATTTCCCTATAATGAGGTGGTATTTTATCTTACTTTATTACATTAAACTTTGTTGTACCTACCTGGATCTCGGATCTCTAATAGTATGATTCACTTCATTCACTCTTTCTCTTTCTGTTTATAGTATGGTGAATATACACTTTAGATTTTTATATTTGTAAAAATGTTTTGTCTTTATCTGAGTGTCTGTATCTTCTGTTCCAATACCAAAGGTTTCACCGATCACCCTATCCCTCCCTACTCCTCGAACCCTACCTGTACATGTGTGACGACGACGACGACGACGATTCAGTGAAGTCAGTACAGGCTGAGACATACTGGGGTATCTGCCGTCGGGTGGTCCGAGGGGACAGGGACTCTAAGAGGTCCGTTCTTGTGACCTCACCCAACGGTAAAGGAAGAGGTTATGTACTTTCACTTTTCACTTTCATGGATGACATATCGTGTTCCTTAATATAAGTTGTAGAACATTATTAGATAATTATATTACCTTTTCTTAGATTTTTTCTTATATATATACATATTAAAACGACACGTAGTCTTGATTGTGTTGTGACATTTAATTTATATGAAGTTAAAATCTTATACCAATTTTTAGTTTAGTAAGTAAAGGGATGAATTTTAGTTGGTCCTTGATGGACTCTCTAAATCTTGTTTTAGATTTGAGGAAAAGGATGGATGAAAGGGTTCGTCAGGACACGCTTTTCAGTACCTCCCTAAAGTCGGAGGTGAAAAGTCTTTTTTTTTAACCCCCTCTTCCGTTCCCTTGATTGTATATTTGGTGGTGAGGTATAGACGTAACCTCTTCAGACAAAATAAACGTCCTTTAATTTTCCGAAACCGTCAAGAAATGGCTCGTATCAGTTAATCAGACCGTGGAGGTCCCAGAAGGGTCCCCCTGACTAAAGGTATAAAGGGATTAGACTTCTGGGACGTAGTTCACCCGACCAAAGTCACCCGGTCTCTTCCACAATGTCACTCGGTCTTTGGAAGGACGTAGGTTCTCAAACAAGATTAAGGAGGTAGATAGAGAAATGGAGTAGGTGATGACAGAAAGAGTTACTTACTCACTTGTTAGTAAGTAATGCCGCCAGTCTCCCGTCGTGGCTGACTTTCTTTGTATTACTTTTGGTACCGGAAGACCAGGTCGATCTATACGGTGATTGACCGACAGACTGAGACCCGTTCGGCGTATGGAAGAGTCTCGGAGTTACGTGGACGTTACCAGACACAATTGTGATTCTAAGGTGTTAGTTGACGATCGAAAGTTCGACGTTAAGATGATCGTGGTCTAGTTTCTCTCCTTTACATTATCAATATATTCTTTATTATTTTTTAGTGACCCTGAAAGGAGAAAAAGGAACCTTTTTCAAGTACCGAATAAATCAGAAAGAAAACACTCTCCCCCGAAGGTAACACCGAGTTGACCATTTCTTAGACGGACGTTACGTCCTCTGGACCCAAACTAGGGACCCATCCCTTCGAGGGGACCTCTTCCCTTTCCGAAGGGTGAGGTCATAAGACCGGACCTCTTAAAGTACCTGACATATCAGGTACCCCAACGTTTCTCAGTCTGTACTAACTCGTTGAAAGTGAAAGTAAAAGAAAACACTCTGTCTCTTTAGAATTCGAGGACTTGGTTTGACGGTTACAGATGGGTGAATGATCGAAGGTTAAACGTTGTCAAACTTTGATTAAAGAAATTTCACCACCTAGGACGAACTGAAAAGTTTCGTCTTCTAAAAAGGAGTAATAAACGTGACACTTTTACAAAATTTTCTTTAATTTACTCCTTGTTAATTAACTATAAACTTATTCAGGAATTAGTCGGTCTACCCTCGAGGTCCCTACACACCAGAGGTCGCCGGGTCTAAAACGACGACTCTCTTTCATGCGACACGTTTGGACTTGACGGGAGGGTCACGAATTCATTCCAAAGTGTCGAAAAGACGGAGGTGTGGGGGAAAGGAGAGGACAGAGGACAGGTAAGAGACAACGACCACTTAGATGCGACTTTGTGAAGGACCTATCCAAGTCTGGGTTTCTCGATCGGGAAAGGGTTAAGTGGGTGGAATTACGAAAAGAAACAAAGGAACAAAAGTGTAGAGATACGGAAACAGGAAACGGAGGCTATAGGTCCGAATCAAGAGTAAGGTAGGAGAGTTCACCTCGACCATACCGAAGAGAAGACCCCGGTATTCAGAAGGAGTCGGGAGACGGGACTGGGAAGACTTTTGCTCGTCGTCACAGTGTTATTGAAAAATTAAGGGGCAATTCCGACTCAGGAGGAATAGAGACATAACGTGTTCCGACCAGTTAAACGTTTCATGTCAACTAGGAACTTGTTGTGCTCACACGTCCGGGTGAATGTGTACTTTAAAATAAAAGTGATTTGTGTATCATGTCGTGTACGATGTGCTAACCAACTTGGACGTCTACGTCTTGGTGCCTATGTCGGCCGGTTACCAGTTGACGACCTGTCGTAAAGCTGAGATCGTCCCGGTCGTAAGGATTCGGGACTCAACAAGTTCCCAGCAGTCTTCAATTGGTGAACAGATGGAAGTTCTTTTAATCTCTATGGTTCCCTTGTAAAGTACGTTTCTATCCGAGTTATTTCCTGTCTTTACCTGGATTTTTTTCGTCTTCTATAATTCTTCTCCACCGATCTTATGTATCTTCTTGACATGTTTTTTCTAGAAGTACTGGGTCTATTAGTGCTACCACACTAGTAAGTGGATCTCGGTCTATAGGACCTTACACTTCAGTTCGCCCGGAATCTTTTGTAGTGATGCTTGTTTCGATCACCTCCACTACCTTAAGGTCAACTCGATAAAGTTTAGGACTTTCTAGTACGACACTTTCACGACGTGAGTTATACGGTCGTTTAAACCTGTTGAGTCGTCACCGGTGTCCTGACCTTTTCCAGTCAAAAGTAAGGTTAGGGTTTCTTTCCGCTACGGTTTCTTACGAGTTTGATGACGTGTTAACATGAGTAGAGTGTACGATCATTTCATTACGAATTTTAAGAGGTTCGATCCGAAGTCGTTATACACTCGACGTTTGAAGGTCTACAAGTTCGACCAAAATCTTTTCCGTCTCCTTGGTCTCTAGTTTAACGGTTGTAGACGACCTAGTACCTTTTTCGTTCTCTCAAGGTCTTTTGGTAGATAAAGAAGAAATAACTGATACGGTTTCGGAAACTGAAATACCTAGTGTTATTTGACACCTTTTAAGACTTTCTCTACCCTTATGGTCTGGTGGACTGGACGGAGAACTCTTTGGATATACGTCCAGTCCTTCGTTGTCAATCTTGACCTGTACCTTGTTATCTGACCAAGGTTTATCCTTTTCCTCATGTAGTTCCGACGTATAACAGTGGGACGAATAAATTGAATATACGTCTCATGTAGTACTCTTTACGACCCGACCTTCTTCGTGTTCGATCTTAGTTCTAAAGGTCCTCTTTATAGTTATTGGAGTCTATACGTCTACTGTGGTGGGAATACCGTCTTTCACGTCTCCTTGAGTTTTCAGAGAACTACTTTCACTTTCTCCTCTCACTTTTTCAACCGAATTTCGAGTTGTAAGTCTTTTGCTTCTAGTACCGTAGACCAGGGTAGTGAAGTACCGTTTATCTACCCCTTTGTCACCTTTGTCACAGTCTGAAATAAAAAACCCGAGGTTTTAGTGACGTCTACCACTAACGTCTGTACTTTAATTTTCTACAAATGAGGAACCTTCTTTTCAATACTGGTTAAATCTCTCGTATAACTTTTCGTCTCTGTAATGGAACGGTTGTTTCCAGGTAGATCAGTTCCGATACCAAAAAGGTCACCAGTACATACCTACACTCTCAACCTGACACTTCTTCCGACTCGTGGTTTCTTAACTACGAAAACTTGACACCACAACCTCTTCTGAGAACTCTCAGGGAACCTGACGTTCCTCTAGGTTGGTTAGGTAAGACTTCCTCTAGTCGGGACCCTAAAGAAACCTCCCTTACTACGATTTCGACTTTGAGGTCATGAAACCGGTGGAGTACGTTTCTCAACTGAGTAACCTTTTCTGAGACTACGACCCTCCCTGACCCCCGTCCTCCTCTTCCCCTGCTGTCTCCTACTCTACCGACCTACCGTAGTGACTGAGCTACCTGCACTCAGACTCACTTGAGGCCCTTCACTACTACCTGTCCCTCCGGACCGCACGACGCTAAGTACCCCACCGTTTCTCAGCCTGTGCTGACTCACTTGACTTGACTTGACTGACTTATTTGTTTCGTCTTCTTACCTAGGAGTTTCGGACCTAAACGTGTACGTCCTTTCAACATGAAGGATCTGAGATACCGATCTTACAGTTCCGGAAGGAAGAGAAACAGTGACAAGTAACCGAAGAGAGATGTCCCTTCAGTAAACGGAGATAGTATCTAACACCATTACGTAAACTTGACTACAACTTTCTGAATCGTCTACAAAAGATGAATTGACGTTATTTTCCTCCGTCCTTGGTCCGATTACACCTGACAACAGGACCTTCCGAGGGAGCCACCAGACTTAACATAATAGAACTACAGTCGTCGTTGTAAAATTGAAGACATGTTTCGTTCTATAAATACTTGTCAGTTCGACCAAAACAGTGAGATTACTGGGATTAACCTTAAGCGGTCATTTTGTTCTTTTTTAGAGGCACTCGTAAGCCGAACTTTTCACTTTTCGTTAAATTTTCCCAAGTAAACAATCAACAGATGTAAAGAGTTGAATAGGGGTCCTGTATAAATTTTAGATACTTAAAACTGTCCTTTCTGTAATCGAAACTAGACACCAGAACTATAGTTTTACAAGTGGTATCAATTTTACAACCGAGTAATTTTGAATTAAGTGGGAGTCGAGGAGGTAAGGAAGGATTTGAGAAGTTTAAATACGTTAAAGTGGGTTCTCACTGCTGTTGAATTCTTTATAGGGTACCTTAAATAAAAGTCCCCGTTTTGGATCTGTCACATAATTTTTCGTCTCAGTAAAGAAAGGGTTGTTTCCAGACAGGTCAGTTTCGATACCAAAAAGGTCACCAGTACATACCTATACGCTCAACCTGATATTTCTTTCGACTCGCGACTTCTTAACTACGAAAACTTGACACCAAAACCTCTTCTGAGAACTCTCAGGGAACCTGACGTTCCTCTAGGTTGGTCAGGTAGGATTTCCTTTAGTCAGGGTTTATAAGTAGTCTTCCTAACTACCATTTCGACTTTGAGGTTATGAAACCGGTGGACTACACTTCTCGACTGAGTAAACTTTTCTGGGACTACGACCCTTTCTAACTTCCACCCTCATCTTCCCCTGTTGTTTCCTACTCTACCAACCTACCATAGTGGCTGAGTTACCTGTACTCAAACTCATCCGAGACCCTCTACCACTTCCTGTGTCTTCGGACCGTACAACGTCAGGCACCCCAGTGTTTCTCAGTCTATGCTGACTCGTTGACTTGTTATATTGTTGTTCAACTCACTTCAAAGATCAAAGAGTGTTAGTGTGGTAGAAAGAGGAAGATTTTCAAGTTGGAAGAGATATTCTCTTACAGACCATATCTAAGACGGAAAAGTAATCAACATCGATTACTGTTGTTATTATTAGTTATTATTATATTAATTGTACGTAACTGTACTTGCCATAAAGGATATCGAAAATGATAATTTTAAATTGTAGAGACATCCTATTCCCTATAATTTGGGATGACACACCTACTTCTTTGACTTTTAATTCTCTAAAAGTCATAGAACGGTTTTAACACCAATCACCCCCACGGTCTCTGTCCTTTGTCTGGGTACAGAAAGAAAAGAGTTTTGGTTCCGTAAACAAAGAGAGACTGTCCTCGGAGACTGGTTTTACCTTAATAAATAGAGTAAAGACAAAATGTCCACTCATTTGACTCAGGAACTCTTCCAATTAATTGAACAAGTTCCAGAGTAATGTTCTTTCATGACGTCATTGAAGTTTGAGTCAAGACAGTCAAAGGGTTCAAGTACGAGAGAGAATATGGAGCGACGAAGGTATGACGTGGAGTCATACCGGACTCTGAGTAGTGTATCCCACAGTCCTGTCGGAACCCGGACCTCCTGTGATACCCACTCACCGGTATAAATTTTCCAGTAAAGGGATAAGGAGTATCGAGTAAAACCGGGACCCGTTGGACTAAGGGACACCAAGTCTCGTGACACCCCCCTACAACTCTAAGGACACCATTCAACTTACAACTAAGGGGGTTTTCTATCCATGGGTAGGATTAGGGACTTGGACACTTATTATAGTATAAATTCTTTTCTCCAGGAATGTAGACACTAATTTAAATCCTGGAACTCTACTCTAGTAGAAGTTAATAGATCCCCCTCCCCTGGGATTTAGGTTAATGTTTCCAGGAATATTTTCTTTCTGTTCCCATCTTTTCCTTCACTATTCTTCTACCTCAGTCCCTGAAGGGGTCACCAGGTCACCGGTTCTGAAGTGCGGTGGTTACGTCCCCCAAGTTAGGGACCAGTCTCTTGATCTAGGGTGCACGGTGTTGATTTCTAGGACGAACAGAGTTGTCTCTAGTTTCTAGGGTACACGGTGTCGATTCTAGGTCGTGTCGGTTTATTTATTTATTTATTGTTTATATTTTTTTATACCCCCGTCTATAATTTCACTACTTCAATGTTTGGTTCCTTGTAGTTACCTACGGGTTTCGGTGGGGTTTGATCTTCTCCGTTCCTCGTCTAAGAAGGGATTGTGGACACCCATATCACACCGGGACGGTTTTGAACTGAACCCTGAAGGTCAGAGGTCTTTACACTCTCTTCTCTTAAGACAATTCAATGGTTCAAACGTCAGTACACACTACCGACGGTGTCCTTTCATTACGTGCGGGACTTACACCAAACTCCACGAAGGTGGACCTCTATGTATGTTCCTGTCGAGACAGATAGAGACGACGACGACGACGACGATTCAGCGAAGTCAACA
The DNA here is from genome assembly GCA_006410555.1 of Capra ibex. NCBI lineage: Eukaryota > Metazoa > Chordata > Mammalia > Artiodactyla > Bovidae > Capra > Capra ibex. The sequence continues at coordinate 7,193,688 of SJYO01029184.1, read as the reverse complement.
CAGTCTGACTCATAAAACTAGTACTCTTTGGGGGTTAGTCCTTTAAGTCCTACGAATCTTACGTCCCATGTCCCGTTTGAAGAGTCTGACTCTCCACGTACCACCTACCACCTATCACTAGTTTCATCTACCGCTGACCCCGGGTTGTTTCCGTGACACTAACCTTTGTGGACGTAATTATGCTCGTGGTACTTTTAGAACTATCCGTACGTTAGATTCCTAAGAATGTTTGTTCTTTAGTTATGCCATGTTCTACATGATTGGTCTTTGTGCTCCCGTAGTCACTCCGAAGTTAATCCTGTTGGCCAGGACGGAAATTTGAAGTAGACTTCGACGTACTACACCTCTTTACTCATATCTGACACGAGACTTTTGTAACCTAAACTCAAGACCAGGACAAGTTCCACTCTCTCAGTAACTCGACTGTCACTGGTCTTTCAAAGAGTGACTCTACAACAGTCCTAACTCAATTTATCGTGTTCAAAGATTCTTTGTGGTTTGTTCCCGTGTGAACTTACCACCAACCACAAGAGAAGTCAGTACTCTGGAGTCGAACGTCGCGACAGAGACGGTAGGAAAGGAACTCGACGAAGTTCTCATTCTCCGTTCCCTTTCCTCCTACTTAATCTTTCCTCGTAATCGTATATATATGATAGTACACACTTTACATCTCGATACCCCTTCGACGATATATTGTGTCCCTCGGGTAGAACCGTGAGACCCTACTGGATCTCCCCACCCCACCACGCTCCCCTCTTTCCGGGTTCTCCCGTACCTATATACATATTAAAAGTGACTAAGTTACATACCGTCTTTAGTTGTATACCATTTCGTTAATAGGAGGTTAATTTATTTGTTAATTAGTTAAAAAAATTTTGTTCTCATTCTTCGTTCTAGATAGGAGTACAGATGACGAGATTGGATTTACATTCTACCACCGAGTCTCGTTCTCGGAGGGAAGGTATGACTTGGGTTCAGAGTTTACCACTTTACGTTACCTGTAAAGGGAACCTGACGTTCCTCTCGTTTGGTCAGTTAACATTTCCTTTAGTCAGGACTTATAAGTAACCTTCCTGACTACGACTTCGACTTCGAGGTTATAAAACCGGTGGACTACACTTCTTGACTGAGTAACCTTTTCTGGGTCTACTACCCTTTCTAACTTCCACCCTCTTCCTATGCTGTCTCCTACTCTACCAACCTACCGTAGTAGCTGAGTTTCCTGTACTCGTTTGAGACCCTCTATCACTTCCTGTCCCTTGGGACCGTACGACGTCAGGTACCCCAACTTTCCTCTACCTGTACTGAATCGTTTGAGAAGCGTACTCAACTGGTTTCATGACCTCGAAGTCGAAATCGTAGTAAGGAAGGTTTCTTTAGGGTCCCAACTAGAGGAAGTCTTACCTGACCAACCTAGAGGAACGTCAGGTTCCCTGAGAGTTCTCAGAAGAGGTTGTGGTGTCAAAGTTTTCGTAGTTAAGAAGCCGCGAGTCGGAAGAAGTGTCAGGTTGAGAGTGTAGGTATGTACTGGTGTCCTTTTTGGTATCGGAACTGATCTGCCTGAATCAGCCGTTTCATTACAGAGACGAAAAAAAAAAAAAATTAAAAAATAAAAATGAAATAAAACTTATATGAGAGATCCAACCAGTATTGAAAAGAACGTTCCTCATTCGCAGAAAATTAAAGTACCGACGTCAGTGGTAGACGTCACTAAAACCTCGGGGGGTTTTATTTAAGACTGTGACAAAGGTAACAAAGGGGTAGATAAACGGTACTTCACTACCCTGGTCTACGGTACTGGAAGCAAAAGACTTACAACTCGAAATTCGGTTGAAAAAGCGAGAGGAGAAAGTGAAAGTAGTTCTCCGTAAAATCGAGGAGAAGTGAATGCGAGATGGTTCATTCTGTCTACTACCTTTTTCCTTATTTGTCTCGTATTATTTCCGTATTTGTTTCCTTATTTGTCCAGTATTACAGTCCATCACTACACACGTCCCTTCTTGTTATTGTGTCCGATTTTCCCTCACAGCCACAGTCCCGGACGAACTCTATTCAATGGCCCTCTGGAGTCACTCCCACTGTGACCTCGTCTCTGGGTTACAAAGTTAGGAGAGTCACTGACCCCGTGGAATAAAACAAACAGTCAAGATAGTGGGTGGGTCCATGAGTCACGTCGTCTGAGGGAACCGGGAGACAAGGGCAGAGGACAGCCTTCGTAAGTACACACCGGACGGGTCCCTGCACACTACAGTGACTACCGTAACGTTCCTCCGTCCCTTCTTTCCGAGTAAACGTCGGGTCGATGTTTTTGAACTTACAAGTCCAAGTGGTCTAACAATAAGGACAGGTAGTGATTTCCGGTTCGACGATGGAAAGGGGGAGAAGAAGATTTTTATGGACCGATGAAGTCATTCCACGACACATTGTTTCTACGACGGGTCGAGGCTAGGTGTAGAAGGATAATAAACTCAGACGGTCCTGTCCTCACTCGAGGACAGAGGGGTTCCTTAACACCCGTCTACCGGTCCACGTGTCCTAAGCTTACGACGACAATCCTTTTCGGAACCCCCTCGAAGAGTCGACTTGAGTCCCCCGTACTCTCCTCACAACGCCCCCCACCTAAGAGGATGTGAGAGAGTCCCGTGTCCTACCAAGGTGCAGAGAAAGTACTTTCGTCTAGTTGACCTTCCCGTAAGACTGGACAGAGTCCGGGGGACTCAGTGTAGAGGGGGTCGAGGAGGAGGGGGAGGAGACTGTCGAACCTATTGTTCTAACACCCAACCCTGTTCTTGTCTCGAAATTTCACGTCCGACGTCGACCTCAAGATCAGTAAGCCGGAACCGTGTCTCGTGTCTTCGACTCAGTTTTACGGGGCACCGAGTCCGTAACGTAAAGATTTCCCTTGTCCTGACACCCTTCGTAGAGCACGCTGGAGAAGTAAAAACCGAGGCTAAGGTCGAACCCACTTGTGTCCGACTTACGTGGACCAAGACTGTTCCCGGTGTGGTCCCTTCCGTGAGACCCATCGCACCTCCACCATCACTCCCCGAGTCCCCTCAGGGGACTTTCAGATCGTGGTTCCACCGAAGGACCCTTGAAGGGACCACCAGGTCACCAGTTTCGAGATACGAGGGTTGGGTCCCCCGGGCTACAAGCTAGAAACCAGTCCCTTGATCTCGGACGTGTACCTGTTTCTAGGGTCCTGTCAGTTTATTTAATTTTTCGTTTTGTTTAGAACCGAAGGATAACACCCGGTAGGACTACTAGACTACAGTAATAATGTGGACAAAAGATTTACTCGGTGTACGTAGACCCCCCAGTACCCTTCGAAAGGAATCGAAACTCTTAATTTTTACATTGAAAATAACTAGTATATAGTTTATTACTATCGCGAATCTTTCCACCGGACGATACGGTCGCCGTCGTAACTCACACTCGAATCTTCGGGACCCAAAATGGCACAGAGATCCATTTACCTTCTTTTACACGACTCTCTTCTGTCCTTCCTTTATGTGGTTTTACCAGTCTCACCTCAATAGACGTGTCCGCCAGAGAAGGAAGAAATAGTAAAAGGGATGAAAAGTTTAAAATAGATTATTCGTTCTGTTTAGTCTTGTGGTTGCAGTGTCTTCTATTTTCTAGTCGCAATCTTAGAGTCAGAATACTGAACACAGTGAAACCTCGGTCCATGTCAGAGAAGAAATCCAGGAAACGAAAGTGTAGACACTTCTCTCCGTCCCCGTCCTCCTCCTCTGCCATCAAGATTGTGAGTCACGACGTTTGTGTAAATAAAAGATTATGATCATGTAAATCCGTGAAATTTCTCGACCCTGTACTGGTGATAAAGTTCAGTGGGACTGGTTTCAACAGAACACGACACCTCACTTAGGAGAGACGTCCCATTACTGTGTCGGACTCTCTCTCGTCCACACTCATAAAAAGACGTAAACGAACACTCAGTGTCAGTAGGACTAGAACTAGAACTTCACACCCTAATTATTGTTTGATAAGTATTGCAGACGGAAACCGACTTCGGTAAAGAAATAAAGTCTAGGACGAAAACTCACAAGGAGTCTTTGTATCTATTGTTTTGTGTAGTCAATAGAGTAAATTAGAACTTTTGGTGGGACCATTTGACCTTGTAATAATAATAATTAATACGGGACGAATACCTACTACTTTGTCCGAGGTTCTTTGTGTATCTCTCATGGTTGTGGACTTGGGGACAGACGAGTCGGTACAATTTATGGTAAGATCCTTAAAATAGGGGGGTTTTTTCACCCGTTCCCAAACGACCCCTAACCCCAAGTAGTGACTCGAAGATCAACAGAGACAGACCAAAAGAAACACTGAGTCCTACTAGTGTAGGAGATCGTTCTTCCTAAGACGACGACAACATCCACACGACAAAGGGACCAGGGGTCCGGTACTTCTCTTGTTGACCGTGACGTTTTCGGAGACGGTAGGGAGGGTGGTCCGTGAGCTCCGAGTCCTCACCCACACCTTCTACGACCGTTGTAGGAGTTCATCTCGTCCACCATTAATATGGGACTAGGGTAAAGTCCTAAAGAGGTTCGGACCCCTCTCCACTTCTACTATCATCCGGGGTGTCTTTCGGGGACCCCCATTGTGACTCGTTGTGTGAAGGATTGGAACAAAATACCACAGGCAAGTTGAATGAGATTTTCATCTCGGTTAGGTTACAGATGTTACGTCCCGTACTTGTACCCGAACACTACCTGTACCCGTTGGAGACGTTCCCCTACCAAAGAGTCACAACACGAGTGTACTACAAAGATAGGGTTCTCGGTTGTCGTTCCGACACACACGTTACCCTCGTTACCCACACTCGTCGAGATGTTGACCAAGTGATCCACTGTGGTCTGTTCAGAAACCTAGAGATTATAAGGTAAAAGACGTAGTTATTTCACTTGTATTATTCAGCTAGAATATCATGCAAATACTTCTGATTTCATCCTGTAAAAGGACTTGACATTTCTTTGCTAGTTATAAAAGATCCATACAAGTATCCACAAAACACCCAAACATGTACTGAGCCCCGTATGGACTCGTGTCACATGGTACTAGAGTGTTAGACCCATTTGTAATCCAATTTATTTCGATTCCATAATATAAATATCGAGAATGTGGTGGTTGAAGGGTTGAATAGTACCTCAGATCTTCGACGAGTCTTTACCTGTCAAGTCTCGTCCGGGTCCGACCGCGTTCCCTCGGTGATACCTGGTGGTCGAAAAGGTCTCCTAAACCGTGGTTCTAACTCGATACTGAGGTTCCAGGAGGTAGGCAACGGATCCCCGTAGTAGACAATCCCCTCCGGTCCCAACTCCTCCGGTCGAGTTCGTGAGTCCGACCAGGGTTCAAACACGGGTTCCGATGGTCAGTACTGTTCCAACCATTCGAAACTGGTGGGTGTCTTTAGGTATTCTGACCGACCGTCATATACGGGGTCTGTTTCTGACCTCAGGTGCACTCTTCCGTAATTCCTTCGCTTCAGATCACCACTGTAACAATGGAATCACCCTAACCCCAGTGCCAGGCTCCGTCTATCCTGTTTCGGTCGTTCTAATTTTACAAGTACATCTCCGTCTCATAGTCTCGTTTCGTTCTACCCTCTTAATCGACTTACTTAGGAGTTTACTCCTTCGGTAACGGTTAGGATATCCTTACCAGAAAGAAAGACGGTTTACCGCTTGTGAAGTGTCTCGTTTGAATTGGTACAGATTTCGGTTCACTTATCGATTCTACACTTCCTCTGTATTATCCAATATTTTGTCTCCGTCCCTGGGATACCTTTACGTCTACTCGTAGATGGTAGGAAGAAATTTTGAACCGGAGACTTGCGCCCTGAGTCCCTCAAATAAATGACTGGTAAATGTTACATGGTCGACGTTGTCCCTGTGACACGGTCAATGTAAATAACTAACGGATCCTATTGTGACCGTTCCTTCATCGTCCTGCCCCTAACTTTAAGCCCAGTTAAACTAAGGTTTCGGGTCCCAAGAAGTAACTGGGTATTTTCTCCGTCCAACGAACAGAAAGGATTCGGAGAACTGGAGAAAGTCATTGTACAAGGTCTCGACCTAGGATTCGTCCTAGGGTGTCAACCGGAGGTCCGGATTTCCCTACGTCGATAAACCAGGACATAAGGGTATCGATTGTTCGGGACCGTAGGATCCGGACAATATATATTCTCCTCCCAACATTACAGTCCCACAGATATTTTAGGGACTGTCTAATTTATCATTTTTCTTAGGGGTCCCTGAAGGTACCCCCAGGTGACCAATTCTCAGACGGAAGGTGGTATCCCCTACGTCCACACTAGGAACCAGTACCTTGATTCTAGGGTGTCCAACACCCCGTTGATTCGAGTACGGTGTCGATCTCTCTTTGAGCCCGTGGTGTTACTTCTCGGGTACACGGTGTTGATTTTGGGCTCCGTCGGTTTTTATTTACTTAACTAAATTTTTTTTTTTTCTTGGGGTCGAAAACGGTTCTTTCCCATTTAATGAGAGAAAGGTCCTGTTAGACTTTTTAGAAAGTCACTCAAAAGGTGTTGTTAAAGTTTGTATAGAACGGACACGATGGTAGTCCAGTAACAAAATAGAGAAAGGAAATCACCCTTACAGAAACAGGTCAACTTAGGACGTACAAAAAGTTTCCGGTAGATTTTAGTATAAAGGCAGATACTTCATAAACGAGTAAAAAGATTGTACGACCCTGGAGTGTTACGAGACTTAGAGGTACCATTTATAAAATGGACCATAGGGTCAGTCAATTATTAAATGGAGATAGGATTTGAAGGGTTAGTAATGGTACTTGACCAGTTTCGTCCCCGAGGTATAAGGAGTGTAGGTGCTCGGGATTTTGTCAGACTTATTCTTTGTCGGTCTTTTTCTGAGGACAGGGACGTTCCATGGGTCCTCGGTAAGGTGTTGAACTTACCTTTGTATACAAGGGTTGTGTCTAGGAGTGTCGAGGAGGGGAAGGACCCTTTTCCTTCTTTTTTTACTTGGAGGGTCCAGGGACTCGTTTGTCGAGGAAGGAGAGGATCTCTGATTAGAAGTACATATAGGGGTTTCACTGTCCTGTTGTAAAATTTTGTTACACACCTCAGGTGTATTTTTTTATCATTGCGTTCGCTCTCCGTCCTCCGTCACTAGTTCACTAGTTCCGTCACTAGTTCTGGTAGGGGTTCTTTTTCTTTTCGTTTTTCCGTTTTTCCAACAGACTCCTCCAGAATGCTTATCGACTCTTTTCTCTACGTTATCCGTTTCCTCTTTTCCTTTCTATATGGGTAAACTTACGTGTCAAGGTTTCTTGTCGTTCCTCTCTATTCTTTCGGAAGGAGTCACTAGTCACGTTTCTTTATCTCCTTTTGTTATCTTATCCTTTCTGATCGCTAGAGAAGTTCTTTTAATCTCTGTGGTTGTCTTGTAAAGTACGTTTCTACCCGTGTTATTTCCTGTCTTTACCATACCTGGATTGTCTTCACCTTCTATAATTCTCCACCGTTCTTATGTGTCTTCTTGATAAGTTTATTCTAGAAGTACTGGACCTATTGGTACTACCACACTAGTGAGTGGATCTCGGTCTGTAGGTCCTTACGCTTCAGTTCACCCGAAGTCCTTCGTAGTAATGTTTGTTTCGATCACCTCCACTACCTTAAGGTCTACTCGATATAGTTTAGGATTTTCTACTACGACAATTTCACGACGTGAGTTATCTGATTGTTTAGACCTTTTGAGTCGTCACCGTTGTCCTGACCTTTTCCAGTCAAAAGTAAGGTTAGGGTTTTTTCCCGTTACGGTTTCTTACAAGTTTGATGGCGTACTAACGTGAGTAGAGTGTGAGGTCGTTTCATTACGAGTTTTAAGAGGTTCAGTCCGAAGTTTTCATGTACTTGGTACTTAAAGGTCTACAAGTTCGACCTAAATCTTTTCTGTCTCCTTGGTCTCTAGTTTAACGGTTGTAGGCAACCTAGTGTCTTTTTCGTTGTCTCAAGGTCTTTTTGTAGATGAAGACGAAATAACTAATGTGGTTTCAGAAACTGACACACCTAGTGTTAGTTGACACCTTTTAAGACTCTCTCTACCCTTATGGTCTGGTGGACTGGACGGAGGACTATTACTCTTACTCTTTAGACATACGTCCAGTTCTTCGTTGACAATCTTGACCTGTACCTTGTTGTTTGACCAAGGTTTATCCCTTTCCTCATGTAGTTCCGACATATAACAGTGGGGCGAATAAATTGAATATACGTCTCATGTAATACGTTTTACGACCCGACCTACTTCGTGTTCGACCTTAGTTCCAACGTTCGTCTTTATAGTTATTGGAGTCTATGTGTCTACTGTGGTGGGAATTCCGTCTTTCGTTTCTTCTTGATTTCTCGGAGAAATACTTTCACTTTCTCCTCTCACTTTTCAACGGAATTTTGAGTCGTAAGTCTTTTGATTCTAGTACCGTAGACCAGGGTAGCGAAGTACCGTTTATCTACCTCTTTGTTACCTTTGTCACTGTCTGAAATAAAAGAACCCGAGGTTTTGGTGACGTCTAACACTAACTTCGATACTTTAATTTTCTACGAACGAGGAACCTTCTTTTCGATACCGGTTGGATCTGTCGTATAATTTTTCGTCTCTGTAATAAAACGACTGTTTCCAGACGGATCAGTTTCGATACCAAAAAGGTCATCAGTACATACCTACACTCTCTACCTGATATTTCTTTAGACTCGCGACTTCTTAACTACGAAAACTTGACACCACAACCTCTTCTGAGAACTCTCAGGGAACCTGATGTTCCTCTAGTTTGGCCAGTTAGGATTTCCTTTAGTCAGCACTTATAAGTAAGCTTCCTGACTAAGACTTCGACTTTGAGGTTATGAAACCAGGTGACTAAATAAACTTTTCTGGGACTACGACCCTTGCTAACTTCCGACCTCCTCTTCCCCTGCTGTCTCCCACTCTATCAACCTACCGTACTGGCTGAGCTACCTGTACTCAAACTCGTTCGAGACCCTCAACCACCACCTGTCCCTTCGGACCACACGACGTCAGGTACCCCAGTGTTTCTCAGTCTGTACTGATCCACTTGCTTGACTTGACTTGACTTGACTTCGGTCCTTTTAAGTCAGGACTTTAGACATTAAGGAAACTTTAGTGACATAAATTTTACTATTGTCTCTAACTAATTACGTTCCGACTGTTTTCCTATCAAAGTAGGGTCTAGGTAGAAAGGGAAGGAGACAACTCATATACACGAAATAACTGTGATAGTATAAAGGTACCGTCAAATGTAAAACTTGAAAAGTGTCAGAAAAAGGAAAACATAGGTCGTACGATTTGTCCTCACCAATCCAGGTGTATCTTCTGTCCCGCTCTGAGTTCGTAGTACTACAATTTCCAGTAGGAAGTTTAGTCTCCGTCTAAACTCTTGTCTTGTGACTGAAACCTCTGGACCTGAGATATCCGTATAATTAGTTGTTCGGACGACGGGTATGTTTCCCTTCCTTCTTTGTACAGTGACTTAATCTCAATCTTCTGAGATGATAGTTGTATAATAATAAGTTAGTTAAAACTCATTCCCTAACTGTGTGTGACTGGTTTTCCTTGTCTAATTTCTAGTGTCTGTGGGTCTGGGGTGGGTTGTACATGACAGAACCGTTATCACGGGTCCTTAGACGGATTTGTCCTAAGGTCTACTACGACAATACGTAGATACCAATATAGAGTACCCAAATGCGGTGATCTCTCCACAGTCTAAACTTCAGAGTGTGGGTCTGAGGTAGACCGGAAGGTGACTTCAGGGACAAATTTTACCGTCACCCCCAACCCCCTCACACCCCGATCAACAGTGTGACGTAGGTCCCTTCTACTTGAGAAGTGTATCCGGACATCTTCAGGGACCTTCTCTATCAGGTCTAACAAACCCACTCGGGATGCAAACCGGGACTACAAGGGAGTCTTACACGAAAAGTGAGGAGATAATAAGACCATACTTCTCTTTCCTTCGGGGACCGTTTCTGTTGAGTAAGGTTGGGTCCAATGCTAAGATTTCGTTATTTCTCGTTTGTGACAATTTCATTGGTTTTTTTGTAGTAAGGCAAAATCCCTGTCCAGGAACAAGACTAAAGGAAGAACACATGGACCCGTCCTTTTCGGAGATGATATATCTTTGGGGTTTTTATCAACTCCATGACAATCTGGACACTTTTATACTACTTATATTAATAAGGTTTAATGTCGGTATTTGTCCCGTCCTTTCTTTTTCTTTTGTTTGCTCTTTTGTTGGTAGTGTAACACGTTGATCGTAAAATTTAGTAGGAATTTTTTGTATTAGACTGAACTGACCAAAACAGACAGGAATTACCAACCTTCTTTAGTTGTCGAACAAACCCCCAAAACCACCTTTCTATTTTGTCCTTATTTCGTGAATTACCTTTGTTGTACGGAGGTGGGGTCCTAAGTTAGGTGTGGTTGGGGACTCCCTTCCGAGAGGGACGGGAAGACAATCGTACTAAACATGACACGAACTTGGTCCACTCGATTACGGAGTAATTACTCACGTTCCGCGGGCGACTCTATTAAGGAGGACAAGGCCCGGAATTTTTATTTCTTTTATGTTTTTCGGAACCTCTTAAATGTATACGGAAACTGTTTGAAGTAAGTGACTAATGTTCAGTTAGTAGTGAAGAGAGACACTGGGATTAGAATCCCGAGGAGTTCTCTCTGGACGGGTGGCCGTGGAGGCTAACGAAGGGGATCCGTCGTTCGTCGACTACTGGTTCTTTGATGAGTCTGGGTCCGTTTCCCCGGAACTTGGGCTCCCAAGTGGGGTGAAGACGGGAGACTCGTCGGTAACAGAAAGTGTATTTATGAGAAGGTCAGGAAAGTCGGGGTGGAGTAAAGGAACTGAGGAAGATGGTACTAAAACGTCGATTTGGTGTGACGTTAGATTCGACTAAAGGACCGGAGACGGAGAAAGAAAAGGGTAAGGGTCACTTATGTCGGAGTGGGGAGTTGGACGGAAGGAAGAGTCAAGGGATCTTCGTCCCGACCTCTCGTAGGTACCGAGTCTTATGTTAAAGATTGAACAGAGACGGGAAAAAGAACTTTTGGATAGACGGACTGTCGTGCAACTGTCGAAACTTTGAGTGATTACCAAAGGTTTCGAAAACAGTTCAGTTCTGGAACGATGACAAAGACACGAAGAGAACCTGGAAAGAACGGAATGTTTGTCTTTTTATTTTCTTTCTTCCTTTTTTAATAAAAAGAATAAACCTGGTTTTTTTGTTTGGGTTGTGTTGAGTACGAGTCGACCTCACACCCCCGTTTGAGGAACCCCCTTCTTTCCCGTTTGACGAGGTTCCCGAATGAATCAAGTAGAAGAATTTTTTTTTTTTACGAAAGTCCGTAGTATCGTCCACGGTGTGAGAGACGTCGGGTGGGGAAACCGTGAAGGTCAAGGATCTGAGTACCTCCCGAAAGATGACCCTCTTGGACGTTAAGACGGACGGTCTCCGGTCTCCTTGAACGAGTAGGACCCGTACTCCCTCCGATCCCTCAATCCTTAAAGGTCCCTCGACTGAGATACCTGTACCCGAACTCGTTTGAGACCCTTTATCTCTTCCTATCCCCTCGGACCGCACGATGTCAGATACCCCAGTGTTTCTCAGCCTGTGTTGAATCACTGACTCGTTGTTATTCACTCGACTGTAAAGGTCCTCATCAGGGAATTGTCTGTACCAAGGTACTTATTTACGAGGTGAAAGAAGTTCAGATTCCTTACAAAACGGGTTGAGACACTGATCTGGGGTCGACGGGTGTAACCTTTGCATGATTTAGTACATGACACATATATAACCGGATGTCAGGAACGAAGGGGGAAGGTGGATAGTTCCACGAAGGACCTTCGTGGAGACTTTATTGAATGGACTTGAGCAGAATTGAGTCCCAGATGAAAGCCTTTTTCACTCAATGCTGAAGACAGTAAGAGTAGGGGTCAGGGTACTGGTGGAGAGGGGTTCGGGACGACGGTGCCGATGTGTCATCAGAGACTCCCTTTCGGTTGTCCAGACCCGTGTCGTCGGAAGGACGGGAGTTCACTTTCGATCGCGAGAAAGGTTCCTGACAAACTTACACGTCAAATGTAGGTGTTCTCGTCCTCAGCCCTACGAACGACCGGGACCGAGTCGGGACCTCCTCCCCGGATCCCGTAAAGATTCCGTAGAACTCCTACAACGATAGATACTACTCCTCCCTGCGAACCCCTCGACCGGTTCTGCGAGTGACTTTCCACAGTAGAAGTCGATGATGAGTCTTAGTACTTAATCCTCAATATCCATTCTGAAGAACGAATTAGGTGAACTACCCGGTGAGATCTTCTAAGGGTTTGGTCCCTGACATGAAGAACCGAGACCAGACCTCTTGATCCGAAGGAACCCTGACTAGGGTTAGTAAGTTGTCACGTGAGGACACAGAGAGTCCTGTGTAAAGAAACCCGTGAAAGTACTAAGGTGCTCCTCTCCGACGGACATGATATTACGTCAATATTGTTCGGGAGAACGGTGGTCGAGTGAGTGAGTAGGGACACTTCGACACTGGTCAGATAAAATGCTCGAACCTCCTTCCTTCTTGACCCGTATAAATCGAGTCGAGGGAGAAAGGGGAACGTTAGACGACCGTATTTCTTTTTCTACAAGCCCAGACGAACCGCTACCTGGATGTAACTCGAGAGATTTGTCGAAATAGTGTTTAGTTCCACTTAGTAGATGGAGGGGTAGATGGAGTGATGACACGGAGTAGACATAACTAATAGAAGGTGACAACCTTCCTTAGATGTCTACGTCTGAAGGTCTAGAAGTTCCCAAATTTAACTACTCAAGTACCGGTAGAGAAGTAGTGAGAGTAGTCAAAGGTGGGTCCGAAGTCCCTCCATGTCTATAAGTAATTAAGAGTACACTTAAAACCTTTTGATGAATTTGGAAGCTATGGAGGTAGTGTGATTCCTAATCTATCCTTCACTTCACGGAAATTTTTGTGAACCGTACATCATACGTATCTTGTTTACTCTCTATTCCATTGTACGACCGACAGGACCAAAGAGGTTGAAGAAAGATCAAGATTGTCGTAGTGATTAGTATGAAGCGGTAAAGTATCGTTCATGACGATATTATTGTAAAAACAGGACCTAGTATTCTTCGACGTTTCACTTGTCGTTCGTCGAGACACTACAAACCCAGTACAAAGGAGTTAACCAGGACGACCACAACGTGTTTCCTACGGAAGTCCCGAAACTCTCCGGATTACTAGTGTCTCGTTGTAGACGAAATATTAGGGGTCACTCAGTTAACCTTCTGTCGTCCTCTACTGAACTTTTAGAGTACGGTCCTCACCCTACCGGTTAAAGATTGTCTAACCGGTTTGACTGTTAAGATTCAGACATCACCGGTTTGGCAAGTGTGTTGCACAGACTTGTCTGAGGACTGTAGAAAGTGGTTTACTGACTTCAACCGTTCCCTCTACTTGTGTAAACTTTAGAGACTAGACCCCTTTGACCTACTGTCTCCTTTGTGGGAAGTATTTCTTCCACCACTTTAAACGTCCCCGCAAATCTAATACTACGTATCCTTTCTAGATATAAGACTATCTCGTGGTAGTCTTCTCCCGTCGTCATTCAGTCTTTTCCCGACTTAAGTCGATTAGTGTAACTAATAGTTGAGGGTGGAGACTACACGAGTCTCTATCGTACTTATCTTTATAATTATATTCCGTCCGTCTTCTGTAAGTGAGGATAAACTGTTTGACTAACGAAAGTCTTTCAACGAAGTCGATCCTCTTGCTAGTGCACTGACGACCGACAAGTCCGGAGTGTAGTTGTAGGTTGGTTCACCACCAGTATAAAGTTACCCTGGCTAGATTCGTCTTTGTCCTCTTTGAACTGTCTTTCAGAGATTTCAGAGAGAAACACATCTACCTGAGTGACTTGTAAAGTTTCCTCTTCTCTACACGAATTCAAGCCATGATCTCAGTACTGGTGTCGGTTGCACTTGACCGACTACCTGGTTTTGAGAAAAATGTTTGGTCTGATAGGCAAATAGTGTTTTTTTTTTTTTTTTTTTTTTTTTTNATTGTTTTTTTTTTTTTTTTTTTTTTTTTCCGCCCTCGTTCTCACTTTCTCCCCTCCTCCCCTTTACCTTTATACTTTCTAAGAAAAACTTCGACTAGGATTCATACTACAACATCACCGGTGTTTCTAGCGATACTTGATCCACTCTAATTTCTCTTTTTAATTTTCCTCACCGTAATAGGACTTATTGCTTCGTCGACTTCTGACTCCATTTACGTACAACTGGACAGGATGGGAAGTAAATTTGACCACTCGTCGTTCAGATTGGATTCCCTTACAGGAAAGGAGATTGGACGGTGTGTAAGTTTTACTATCAAGCGAAAACCTGTTGACCAATGTCAAGTCATGTCTACTACTTTGACAAGTGGGACAAAGTACGAAAGGGGTTCAAACGAAAAATAAAAGGGAAAAGGAGAAGTCAACGGACCGGCACCGTCTAAAACAAGGTCCGTCGTAGGCCCTCACAGATAAAACCGACGTTGTCCAATGGGACTGTCTTCTAATCCGAAAGTCGAGATTAATTTTTCTCGGAAGAACGAAGGACTTCCGTCAGCCTCGGACCCTCGTCGTCCCCGACGGCCTTTTCTCCGGGATAAAAGAGGAGTCAACGAGTACCTTGTTAAAAGTCCTCGATGTGACTCAGGTTTACCTTTCATGTACTATTAAAGGAGACTTTTTTTCCTTATCGGTCCTTAACAAAGTCCCGACCGATCGGGTAGAGGGAACCTTACTCGTGTATAGACACAAAGATATAGACTACCCCCTCTCCTCGCTCTGGTGGTCTCAAACTAGTAGAACCTTGTTTTTCGAAAGGGCTTGTCAACTGTGTAAAGAGACGAAGGAATTTATCTCCTCCTTTTTGTTCATTCTGAAAGATGGATGACACGAAAGTACATTAAAGGAACATCGAGAACTAAGAACTGAAACTCCGAACCAGTGTGGACGAGAAGTCCCTTGACCGGGAACTGAAAGGAAGTGAGACAAACCGACTTGGATAGGGAAGGTGATGGTTCGGGGAGGAGGGTGTCCGAACTCATACTTTGGGGTGTAACATCGGACACTGGGGACCTGACATAAGAGATGAGCTTCACAGTCGGGTGTCTCGGGACCCGTCAACTGTGAGAGACACTCCTTCCCTCGAGACCTATTGTTGTCTTAAAGGAGACGCGGTGCGTGTGACCCAGTGACACTAAGTCCTCCAGACTACAGCCGAATAAGAGGTGCGTAGAGGGTGTAGGGGTGTAAGGTAGTTCCAGTGATCAGTGAGTGGTGTCCAAGTTTGTGACGTTCCTCTCTGTGTTGGTAATTTGTCTGACCATTGGGAGAGAATAGAGTACCTCGGTTTCGGTACACCCCCTGGACCCCACATTTGTGCGTCCATGTGTCGTCACGCTTTTCGTGATGTTGCTCCCCTCTTGTCTCATTACACTCTAAACCCTTTTGTCTGAACATTTAGTAGTTGTTTTAGGAGGACCTTCGCATCTATACTTCAACCCAGGACTTCCTACTTATCCTCACTTACTTACCACCCGTCTCTCATGTTGCTTGACTCTACTGGTCTTTTAGTGGTAATAAACGACGATACTCTGATTGTTGACAGAGATCTTAAAGGGACTGAGTTAGGTTGCATGACCACACGTTTCATAGAGTTTTAGTCTAGTCGTCTTTACCATCATAACCCATATTTAATTCTCGTTTCTCTGACAAACTCAGAGATACTTCAGAATTGATACTTATTTGATATTTGGCTAAAGTATAAGTTCTGGTGTTTTGGGTGTTTGGTATTTCCCTTTCTTACTACTTACACTGATGTACTTTTTACATTTACTTCGTATTTTTTTCTGTAGTATTCGTTTAATTGGGTTATCCAGTGTTCGCCCTCTTGTACACGTTATATAAAGTGGGTGTTTTCCTAATTTTAGTTGTTATTTACTTCTTGACGTTGTTTAGTCATTCCCGGTTTTTCTAGTAATCTTTTTTTATTCGTTCACTATCCTTAAAGTTCATTTTCTAGATTGCCAGTTCCTTGTATATTTTTCTACGAGATGTAGTTTATAGTAGAACTTTTACATTTAATTGCTCTTCCTTTTCCCTGTCGAAGAGACTTTTATAAAACCGTCACAGAAGGGTTTGATTTTTACATAATATGGTACTCCGGGTCGTTACCGTGGGAGTCCGTAAATAGGGTCTCTTTTCTTCTGCATAAAAGTTTTTGATATTTAATATGTTTACAAGAAGTTACCCATTGACCAATTTGGCACCAGGTGAGTATGCTGTGTCGTACGATGTACGTTGTTGAACATTATTAATCCTATTACCTTTTGTCCATCATCGGTCTCTAATCCTTCCCACTTTCCTCTACCCAGACCGATATTTCCTCATTTAGTCCCTGTAGAACACATGTCACCCCATACAATTGACACCACCACCAATGTGTACGACATATGTACTACTTTTAGGTATCTTGTTGTGTGTTCACATGTGTGTATTGTCCTCTTTAGACTTATTCACGATTCCTGACAGTTACCAAAACTGTAACGTGATGTCAACCCATTATACAATTGTGACCTTCTTCTACCCCGTCCCACGAGACCACTTAGATGGTAATAAAGTTTAATTAAAAAAATTTTTTTAATTTTCATACCCATCTGTACTTCGATTTATAAAAAATAAACTAGAAAAACCGTCCGTAACTTCTCCTCCATTATAATAAAAGATAGGGTTATCAGATACAACCTTAAGAAAACACTAGTAGTATGATTTCTTATTGTCATTATCTTTTTGTGCCCAATTTCTCGTTTCTCCAATCAATAGTCTCTAAGCCCTCTCCCCACCTACACCGGTATCTCACTGTGACCCTCCAGAACACCTTTCACTGTTTTCCTGAAAACAACAACGCACGCACGAAACAGAAGAGACTGAGAAACACTGGGGTACCTGACATCGGACGGTCCGAGGAGACAGGTACCTTAAAGAGTCCGTTCGTTTGACCTTACCCATCGGTAAGGACAGAGGTCCCCTAGAAGGACTGGATGTCCTAGCCTGGAACCAGAGGACACAACCGTCCGTCTAAGAAATGGTGAACTTAGTGGACCCCTCGGGTCGATTTCGTATTGAGTAAAGTTTAGTATATAGATACGTATGATCGACATGTTAGTACTCTTTTAATGAATCGAGAGTCTTATAGTCAAAGGAGAAAATATTTCAGTCGTGTTATTAGGGACGGAATATGTCTAAAGAAAAACATTTTAATTAATTTTATTACCGATATTACACGGACCGTATCATGCTTACACTAATTACCGACCATACTTTACTAGTATTACTACTATTATTCCAACAAGGAAAAAAGATCTCGGAGTCGACTTTAATTAACCTGTTTAGTGGTGTTTCATTCGGTTTCTACTAAGATAAGTTGGATTCCTCCGAAAGAATGTACCTATTCAAATGGCAAGTTCCAGAAGAACTGAACTCATTGTAGTTTAGTATCACAGGAAATCTGTTAAGGTATTTTACAATATTGTTTTCCATGTACTCCTATGGGTTACACGATGGTTCAGACGGGTTCAAAATCCTGCTAGTCAGTTGTAAAATTGGTGTCTCTTTCCATCTTGAACTCCTCCACCACTCTTCTCGACGACGTTTTTACGAGTTCGAGAAAAACCAGAAGAGAGCAGAAATAAAGTATCGGTAGCTGTTTCCAAAGTTGTCAGGAACCGTTCCAAGGTACTTGAGTCACGTTGAGATGGGTTGATATACATTTTCTTGACCGTGACTAAAATTACTATTTTTCTATTTTGGGATAAAGTATCCCAATAAAATTCCTAAGTTACTTTATTAGAGTCAATTTTGTTAATCATACCACGGTCTAGATATAAGTTGTGGTGGGTTGGGGTAATTCATAATGAATATAGTCTTTCTTTGATGACTACGTTAATTCTCCAGTATTTTATCACTTTACCCAATCTTGTACGTAGGTGAGTAGTAAGGATGGTCCGTGTTAGACACGTGACACTTGAGGATTTCAGGAGCAAAAATGATACTTGGGTTCACTACTACGATACCTGTAAATAGTTCAAGAAACGTTTGAATAATGAAGTATACCATAATTAAGATTGAGGTTTCACCGGGAGCAAAACTCATTGTTACAACTATCCTATACATAATATTTTTTACGATAATGGTTCAAGGAATCCCACTCAGAATTGTCACGAAGGAAAACTGAGATAATGACGATCGAGGGAACCATAAAGACTGAAAGTCGGTATTTCTCGGGAACTTCGTTACCAAAGAAGTATGCTGAAACATGGATTCGGATTCTTTCTATCGAACACTAAATATTCTTCTTTCAGTTATAAATACCCTGTTGAACTAACGTCGTCACATGTGTCCCTACATTTGTCTGAACTGGTACAAAGTCCCGAAAAAGATAGATCGGACTATTAAGATGAACAACACTACATTAAAAAGGTGTTTTTCATAAACTTACGTACAATGCGATCCGGATGTGATAAAATCCTTGACATCCCTCTAGGTTTTTAATGTTCCGACTTAGGTACGAAGTCTCCTTGATTTTTAACCCCTCTATTTAAGTGTATGTACTTTGTCAGTTACTTTAGTCGGTGGATCCAAGAGGAGCACCTTAATTTTTTTCTATGTTTTGGAGACGTGTTGATACGAAACAGAACCAGATGTCCAGTCCATAGTTATCGACTATAACGACGACCGATACGTGAGTGTATTTGGAGTTCTTCTTTCGTGAAGGGTAAAGACTTTTACAAATATACAATTTCATCCCTAAACATTGACTTAGGAGTCACCTACATTACACATAAGAGTTACAAACTCCAGGTGGTAAGTTGGTAGTTTATCCGAGGGTCACCATCTTTAGCTTACAAGGGTATTTAGGGAGAAAAGATATCATATTCCGAACTTAGGGTTTAGTTCTACCTGGGTTACGAAGATTAATGACTTGCCCCGTTCCGTAATACCCACTGACGTCCCACCAAATGTACCCTGAGATGTCCGGAGGTAGACACCATTAAGAGAAAAGTACGATGAGAAGGAATGACCTCCGTCAGTGTTCCGAAAGGTTCCGAAAATGTTAGTAGAAGCCCCCCCACCCCCTATTAAAGGTTTTGATAGTATTTAAAAGTCCTGAATCGAACTACACGTCGAGATCTGGACGGAAGGTCTATAGATGAGCCGTCGTAGTGAGGTTTGATCTAAAGGAGTTCTTAAGGGTTAAGATAGACTTCGTGGTTGTAACAAGATCAGTCAATCGAGGACAGACGACTAAGGTATCTGTATTGTAAACTAAACGTATAGTGGGATAAAGGGGTGTAACTTAGACAGGGGTTCAGGACTATCACATCGGGGGTCTACAGACATAGACGGATACATGGTAGAGAAGACAGTGAAAGTATCGAGTAAGAGTATAGAAAAGAAGGGGTCTCACGTGGTCATTACAGGAATTTTCCTGGGGGACGAAGTAGAGAAGGGGAAGTAAGTTAGTAATAAGTGTTACCCTCGTCTTAGAAGAAAGATCTGACATTTAGGTATGTTCGTGTCGTAGATACAAACAACTTAACTCTACTTAAGTTCACGTAATAGGTTAGAGGATTTTACCGTCAAAGGAATAAGTTTTGTACACGTGTAATTACTGAATTCCTACGAAAGTCTCGGTCACTTGTTTGTTCTAAAGTAACATAAAGTGTTCGTATGACAGGGTTCTAAATCTTTCTTCTTATATGAAGATATTATAAGTGTATGATAATGTAGTGGTCGTACAACCTTAGTACTACTCGAATTATTATAGGTTAAATAATTACAATACTCAAGTATAAAATACCCCGAGGGGACACCTTTAGTTCGTTTTAAGACTCTCATTCCACGAGTACGGGTCTATCCCACATGACGACCCGGTAGATCTCGTTGCTCCTTCGTTATCGATTTAATTCGGAACCACTTACACTCTCCCATTAAATACAGAGTTTGGACTCGGTAAATAAGGGTCAAGACGATTGAAGGATAGTTTGTCTTATATAAATTGATATACTAGTTTTGTCTCCCGACTAAGTGACCGAAAAGATCCAACCGTCGTCTTGTCACCGAAAGGAGGATGTCGGAACGTCCATGGTAGAACATATCGGTGTGACTTGTTGTGTCACGGTCGGTCCGTTCGGTGGGACGCTCCACTGACTTACTGACGTTCGGACGTGACAGAAACTGGAGCACAGTCTGTCTCCCTCTAAGGTTCTGATGAGGAGAACGGATGTAGTACGGAAGGGGATGTTCTATGGTCACTGTGAACCGATGGAAAGTAGAGGGTAGACAGAGGACACAGTGTTTCGAGATCGGTGTACCTGGAAGACCTCTCAAGATTTTGGTTGTCATTTAGAAAAGGACAGAAACCCTGATACGTAACCTAACCGGTTTTTCAAACAAGTCCAAAAGGGTATGTTAGGTTATTTGAAAAACCGGTTGGATTGTGAGCGAGAGAGGAGATGGACCTTACAAGAAAGAGATCTATTCGTGTATAGACTGATAAAGAGTAATTCTACAGTTGCATTTACAGTGAAGGAAATACCTCCCATGGGTGGGAGTTGTGGTGAAATCCACGAGGAATCCGGTAATGTCTCCGGAAGACAGAGCTCACCGTAGTAATAAAGACGTGACGACTTAACTAGTTCCGTCTTTTTCTTTGAAAATTATGGTCTTAAATACTGGAAAACGACTACTTTTCAAGGAAAACTAAAAGGACTTCGACATCCTCCATGGCCTCTCTTTCCCATAATCAGTTAGGAGAAAACTATCGTTTACCGTCTGCGGAGTCAGTTTACTCGAAGTCATTGTTATCCCTAAATAACCGAGTGTTTACCCTCCAGTTTCCAATACACAACTGAAACTCGCACTGTTCTAGACTCCCAAACCTGTTACCCTCGTCACGAACCGGAGAGGTAGAGAATCGAAACGAAAAGACACACAACGGAAGTAAAAGTCCGTACTAAACGAGTGTAAACCTTTTCTAGTACTGTCTTGCGATCCGAGACCCGAACCCTGTGTCAGCACTTATCATCCTTTCCGTTTCTAGAACGACAGACCTTCCGTACTGAACCTCTTACTACTTGACCCGTAGCTCGGAAAGGGTTGTACAGTGTCCTCATTGTTCCCGTTGACACTTCCTCGTTCCTGTATATGCACATGTTTATTTGTCTCAGTAAAGTCTATCACTGTTACCCTGGAGAGACCACCAGGTCCCGATTCTGCGATATGAGGGTTACGTTTCCCGTACCCAAGGTAGGAACCGGTCCCTCGATTTAGAGTGTATGTTTTTGGTTCTCAGACGTACCACGTTGTTTCTGTCTGTTAGAGCTCACGGTGTTGATTCTGGACCACGTCGGTTTGTTTATTTAGTTATTAAATTTTTTTTTCTATCATTTTTACAGTAAATTGAGTGGAAGTCCTGTGGAACAGTGTCTAAGTGTCTCTAAAATTAAGATCGGTCAGAAATGATTCGTGGATAAGACACTGTCGGACACGGTCGTTCGACACTCGTCTGGTTCCCGACAAGGTAGGATGATCCACTTGAAGGTCCACCAACTTTACCTACCCCCTTTAGTTCTCTCTCATGCCCATTTTGTCAGGGACATGCTTCACTACTCCCCGTCTCGGTCTCATAGTCTTCACTACCTGTCCTTCTCTAATAAGTAGTTCCTTAGCCCTGTTTACGACAAGGGCTGTCGATGTCCCTACACCTCCTCGTCGTCAAGAGTTATTCTTGTCATCCCCTCCCTCACTACTCGAACTATACCTTGTATGAATAAACTTCCTATATACCTTTCGTCAATGGTTATAGTAAAGACGAGGAAAAACAAGTCTCGGATATATATGGTGTATGCAATAAGGTGAATTAATGTATAAATCACTGAGAACCGTTTCCTGTACAACAATCAGGGTGGAAAATGTACACCCTGTATCCTTGTAGTCTCTCCAATACCTTGAGTACGTTCCAGTGTGTCGTTCAAGCACTGTGTCGCCTGGAAACTGAGAGATGGGGATAGACTGGGTAAGATAGAATACGGGGAAGGAATAACGTCGGATGTAAAAGTTTTTACCGTCGGTTTTTCTAGAATGTCTGAGTAGAAAAGTAATTTTAGTAAAGGTCAACTTCTTTCCTCGTTCCCCTTACTGATTTGGGGTACAACTAAATAAAACCTTCTGAAAAGTGTTCTGAGAAATTCCTCGAGAGACTGTCACGATTAAAATTGGTTCAGTAACATCTCGTTGGAACCTAAGGAGGTACCTTCCGTTTCATGTTTGTGTTCACCTACTGAGTCGTGTTTTGTCGACACCAAGAGGGTCGTCGGGTAATGACCGTGGTATTTTACCTACTCATTGTCGGGACTCTAAGTTAGTTCTAAGACTTGAACGAGTCTTTACGGGAGTGTAAAGGGTCCGGGTGTGGATATGTATGACTCCGATACCGTGATGAAGGGTTTCTCAGATGGGGGTCACTTAGAAGAAGGATATTAGGAGGAACAGGCACGTAACTTCCATCCGGACTCAACCCGGTACCCTGTACGGGACGTTTACTATTCACCGTCACTCGTAGACAAAGGACTCTGGTGTCTAGTGTCACCATCCGTCAGTTCCTCCCCGTCTTTGACGTCATTGTCATCCTCGTCGTCGGTGCCTTTAGACCAAAGTTGTAGACCTACTCCAGGAACTGAATGTCTCGAGACTCTATGACCGGTCGTAATGACAATGGTACTGTCTCAGCGAATTCCGTGAGATTGGGGTTTATAGGGGGTACTACAAAACAGGACAGAGAGGACGACTAGAGTGTTGGGCGGTGGGTTCCTTACCCCATCCCACAAAGAAGTCTGACGGTAGACCTCAGGTCTCGGGTCCGCTACGTCTTACAAGAGGGAACGAAAACACTTGTAGGCGAAGTTACAGTACGACGGTTAGTGTATTAGTCCAAAAGTAAGGTCTTTATATATTACTAGAGGATGACTCCCGTTCTATGACAAATCCGAGGTCGCTATATCGTCCTGGTTCTGTTTCTAAGAACGAAAACGTTTTTACTCCCCCACCCCGTCTGTTGTTTGTTAGTCTTATTGTTTAATTCAATGACAATGACAATCAACGATTTGACTCAGACTACGAAAATGTCATATTATTTTTTGTATCACGTTAAACTACTTTTACTCCCTTACACTCGTCTCATTCCCCTTCATTCTTACGGTCTCGACCCCAAATTTTATTTATTATTTACAGTATTTAATTTATCCTACCAGTTACATCCGGAGTAACTACTACATTCTCTACTCGTTTCTGAATTTGCTCTACTTCCTAAACCACGTCACCCATAGACTCTTTCTGAGTACGGTGTGACTTCCTTGTCGGTCACGTTTCCGTGACTCCACCCTCGTACTGAGCACATACACTTCTCGTCGTTCCTCCGGTCTCTTCTCACTCGGAACGAGTCAGTCGGAGAATCTTTCGGTTCCACTAACGAAATCCGGGTCTCACTTTTGGAAAATGGTCGAAGGAGGGAGTCATGTAAACTTCCTTCATGGTCTTACCTTCTAAGTTACGATATAAGTATCGATGTAGGGGTGATTCTTTTATAACGGTTAAGTTTTTGATAAACGATTACCTACTGACCTTTTTTACTTATGTTTTTGGACTGAAAATAATAATATTGGTCTAGTAGGACAGTGGAGAGGTCAAGAATGAAGTAGAATCCGGACCCCTAGGAGTCTGGATAAGGTGTCCCAGGTCCCAAATTGGATAACTACAAAGATGACTATATTGTCTGTTAGAGGAAGCGTCAGTGGACACGAAACAACTTACCTCATCTGGTATGACATAAAAATTGTTGAACGAGAGGGATTGTGTTATACGAATTCAAGGTTTCGTAAATTGTCGTAGGAACGAGTGATCGGGAAGTAAGAGTTAGGATTGAGAGATGGTGAAAGAGGATGTCTCCGAATTTAATTAAAGGAAAACTGTAGGGGTGTCTGGACCTCGTTTAGTGTATAGTAGGATTACCTAGAATGGTGGCAGGGACAACCGCCGCCGAATAAGCTGTTTGTACACACAACACGGACTATACACAACTCTTGGTAATTTCTTCCATTACAGTTCCCACTCCGGGACCTACTCGAAAGGTCGAGAGGTTACACCTTATGTTCGGTATGCTAACGAATCACGGTTTCTCCTATCCGAACAGTTGTAGAGAATACATGACGGGTACGTTCATATACATAGTCATGAGAAAGATAGTTGGGGAAACCTTGAGACATTGTTCTGGGAAGTGTAGGAAAGGGGATCATTAAAGTTAAAAACTTTCGACCTCATTCTCTCTATCACTTCACGAATGTGTGTTTCTATAAATAAACGTAACAATAAACCCTTCCATTCTCCGACTGTTAATTTAATCGGGTTTATTCACTTATAAATTCACACATAGATATATTGATATATTGGTGGTCCTTATAAATCACTATACTCCTTTACAAATAATATATTATTATTCCCCTTTTTACCTGTGTTTTGAGATACATGGTTACAATGACTCAGTATTTTGCTTACTTTATTACGGTAAACGGTACTGTACCTACCTGGATGTCTAACGTATGACTCACTTCATTCAGTCTGTCTCTTGTTGTTTATACACTATAGTGAATATACACCTTAGATTTCTTTACCATGTTTACTTGGGTAAACGTTTTGTCCTCAACTCAATATCTACATCTTTTTTTTTGAACACCAATAGTCCCCCTTATCCCCACGTATATTTGACCCTCCGACACTAACTGTATATGTGTGATGATATATATTTTACACAAGACACGAATCAACGAGTCAGTAAAGGTCGAGAAATGTTGGGGTACCTGATATCGGACGGTCCGAGGAGACAGGTATCCCTAAGAGGTCCTTTCTGGTGACCTCACCCAACGGTACGGGAGGAGATCCCCTAGAAGGGTTAATCCCTACCAGAGGGTGAAACGTCCGTCTAAGAAATGGTAGACTCGGTGGTCCTTCGGGTAAATATAGATATATATTTTATCTATTGATTATTCTTGGACGAGATATGGTGTCCCTTGAGATAAGTTATGAGACGTTACTGGCTATACCCTTATCTCAGATTTTTTTTTCTCACATACACCCGACTTAGTGAAACGATAAGTGGACTT
This sequence comes from Capra ibex, assembly GCA_006410555.1. Taxonomy (NCBI): domain Eukaryota; kingdom Metazoa; phylum Chordata; class Mammalia; order Artiodactyla; family Bovidae; genus Capra; species Capra ibex. The sequence continues at coordinate 7,168,330 of SJYO01029184.1, read as the reverse complement.
TGATAGTGTTGCGAAAAACAATCAGTCGATAATAACGACAATAAGTCAACGTGTCAGCAAAGACTGAGAAACGCTGGGGTACCTGACGTCGTGCGGTCCGAAGGGATAGGAAGTGACAGAGGGCCTCGAACGAGTTTGAGTACAGGTAGCTCAACCACTACGGTAGGTTGGTAGAACAGGAGACAGCAGGGGAAGAGGAGGACGGAAGTTAGGAAGGGTTATAGTCCCAGAAAAGTTTACTCAGCTTAGAAACGTAGTCCACCGGTTTCACAACTTCGAAGTCGAAGTCGTAGTCAGGAAGGTCACTTATAAGTCCCAACTGAAGGAAACCCTAACTGACCAAACTAGAGGAACGACAACTTCCCTGAGAGTTCTCAGAAGAGATCGTGGTGTCTTCACAACAAAACACAACAACAAAAAAAAAAAAAAATTCTTAGATACACATACATATTGACTGAGTGAAACGACATATCTTCTTTGCTTGTGTTGTAACATTTAGTTGAGATGAGGTTATTTTTGTAATTCTTTTTTTTCTTTACGTACTATCGACTCGAATGTTTTAAAGAATGAATGTTAGGGAAACCCCACTTCACTTTATTTTAAAACTAGTTGAAATAAGAAGCTTTTCTTTTTTTATTGGAGATCCATGGTGTAAAAATTTTAATCTTTCTTACGTTGTTTTACGGTTGAACTAGAAGAAGTCCACTAACCACACTGTCTGTCAAACACATGAAAGGACTTAGAGGGTCTCCTACGTTTCTGAGATTAAAGATGTAATTTAAAATTATTTACCAATAAAATCTTAACGAATTTTCATTTATTTATTAAATTTATAAATTTCAACCCATTATCCATAATAATTTTTTACTTGAGATAGATCCATCCCAGCACCCTAGGAGGTTCTTTTCCCCGTACACACACTATGTACGTATAGTGTAAGTAGATTCCACCTCCTCTAAAAAGTCAGAGAGAGTAAAGACGGAAACTTCCTGTGTCAGAAGAAAACCCTTCCACAAATTGTGACCTGAGAGTCCTTCAGTCCGGTCTGGGTTCCCACGGAAGTTGAGGGTCCTAAGAGGACTGGGGGTCTCGAGTGAGGGGTCCTCTCTTTCTTTAGTGGTTTCGAGGAGAGTGTCTCCTTAGACTTCGTCGAAGTTTTAGTTTTGGGGTCTTTTAGTTAGAGTCTTTTAAGAATAAGGTCAGGGGGTTTAGGGGTAGGTCCAGTTTTGAAAAGAGTGGACAAAGAGGTCCTCAACCCGTCAATCTTATATGGAGTTATGGTTACTATGGGGTCCTGAAAGGAGAAGGAATGGATTTACAAGAGGATTTTGTGTCCGGATGGATGACTGGAAAGACCCGATGTAAGTGTGGTGAAGTATGGTACCACGCGAACCAAGAGTCACTATGGACCTAGGGGTGACAAATAGTTTATGTGGTATAAACCCAGTTTATAATTAGGAGACGTGCACGAGAAGAGGAAAGAGGGTTGTTGACAGACATGGACTTTATTGTTAGTAAAGAGGACGTGAGAAGAGTTTCGATATACTGAATCGGGTACTCCGTATCGACTAACCTAACCTTACATATTGTACCGTTAATTTGTGTCCTTAAGACCAGTCAGAAACAACCTAGGAACTTGAACCTTATCTTTCGTCTAAATTTCAACTCCGACTATATTGGTATTCACGTACTTTGATCTTCTATTGTTTTGAAGACACACACTCACACATACACACCACATCCTTTTTTCTCTCTTCTCTACTTGAACTTTGTCTCAATTTTCGGTATCAGTCACAGATAAACTGGGTTCTACTACTCTGTTCGTTAGACTCAAGAACTGGAAGGACAAGAACTTAGGACGGTGTACTGGGTCCAGTCTAACGTGAGTGTCTGAGGAAGTCAGACTAACGGAGAAAATAAGTCCGGCAAGTTTACCTAAGAATTGAATAAGTGTCGTGAAACGGGTAAACATTATCGGGTCGGTCATTTTATGTTGATTTTATTAACAGAAGTCTGATGTCCAATTCGAAGTACTTTCGGATCTGCTACGGACCGAATGAGAAGTGAAACGGGGACCATAGGTGGTTCATTCTCCGGGAGTTGTTGATGAACGGAATGAACCCGTTAAAGTACTGAGTTACTAGAGGGTCAAGAAGAATCAGTTCAAGTTCGAGGTAAAACGGTCACCGGGAAGGGACCGAGGGACTTAAGTGTCACTACTGGATGAATAAAAGGATTTGATGAGACGTAGTTGACACCAGGTGTAATAAGTGGGACCAGGAGTCAGTGTACGACAGTACTTGAGAATAAAGGGATGGTATCGACACACACGGATGTACACACAACACGTGTACGCACACTGTCAGGGATGGTGACCAGTCTCGTATCTGATTTGTTTATAAACGGATTGTTTACGTCGTACATAAGATTTAAACGGAAAAAGACTGAGTCGGTCAGAAACCGGCCTTTGATTATCAGAAATTTCAGTGTCGAAGTTCGGTCGTCCAATGACCCACGAATCATCGTTCACCGGGCTTTGTCAATTACTCAGACTCTCTTATATCAAACCAATGAGAGTCCGGTTGTATAAACAGTTCCCGGGTCACTTTGTACACAACACGATATGACAGACTAAAAAACAAAAAGGACGACGAAAACACGGTATTATTACAAAGATGTACTTTCGACGAACTTAAGTTGATTCTTGATGACACAAGTAAATGTGACTCTTTCGTTTTAAATCTAGTATCCCAAACCAACTAAAAGTCAAGTCAAGTCAGCGAGTAAGCATAGACTGAGAAACGTTGGGGTACTTAGCGTCGTGCGGTCCGGAGGGACAGGTAGTGGTTGAGGGCCTCAAGTGAGTCTGAGTGTAGGTAGCTCAGTCACTACGGTAGGTCGGTAGAGTAGGAGACAACAGAGGAAGAGGAGATCGGGGGTTAGGGAGGGTCGTAGTCTCAGAAGAGGTCACTCAGTTGAGAAACGTACTCCACCGGTTTCATAACCTCAAAGTCGAAGTCGTAGTAAGGAAGGTTTCTTTAGGGTCCCAACTAGAGGAAGTCTTACCTGACCAACCTAGAGGAACGTCAGGTTCCCTGAGAGTTCTCAGAAGAGGTTGTGGTGTCAAGTTTTCGTAGTTAAGAAGTCGTGAGTCGAAAGAAGTGTCAGGTTTAGAGTGTAGGTATGTACTGGTGACCTTTTTAGTATCGGAACTGATCTACCTGGAAACAACCGTTTCATTACAGAGACGAAAAGTTATACGATAGATCCAACCAGTATTGAAAGGAAGGTTCCTCATTGACAGAAAATTAAAGTACCGACGTCACTAAAACCTCGGGGGGTTTTATTTCAGACTGTGACAAAGGTGACAAAGGTGTAGATAAACGGTACTTCACTACCCTGGTCTACGGTACTAGAAGTAAAAGACTTACAACTTGAAATTCGGTTGTAAAAGTGAGAGGAGAAAGTGAAAGTAGTTCTCCGAAAAATCGAGGAGAAGGGAAAGACGGTATTCCCACTACAGTAGACGTATAGACTCCAATAACTATAAAGAGGGCCGTTAGAACTAAGGTCGAACACGAAGAAGGTCGGGTCGTAAAGAGCACTACATGAGACATATGTTCAATTTATCCGTCCCACTGTTATATGTCGGAACTACATGAGGAAAAGGATAAACCTTGGTCAGACAACAAGGTACAGATCAAGATTGACAACGAAGGACTGGACGTATGTCCAAAGAGTTCTCCGTCCTTTCCACCGGACCATAAGGGTAGAGAAAGTCTTAAAAGGTGTCAAATAACACTAGGTGTGTCAGTTTCCGAAACCGTAGTAGTTATTTCGTCTTTATTTACAAAAAAAAAAAAGGACCTTGAGAGAACGAAAAAGCTACTAGGTCGCCTACAACCGTTAAACTAGAGACCAAGGAGACGGAAAAGACTTTGGTCGAACTTGTAAACCTTCAAGCGTCGAGTGCATAACGACTTCGGACCGAACCTCTTAAAACTCGTAACGAAATGATCGTACACTCTACTCACGTTAACACACCATCAAACTCGTAAGAAACCGCAACGGAAAGAAACCTTAACCTTACTTTTGACTGTAAAAGGTCAGGACACCGGTGACGACTCAAAAGGTTTACACGACCGTATAACTCACATCGTGAAAGTGTCGTAGTAGAAAGTCCTAAACTTTATCGAGTTGACCTTAAGGTAGTGGAGGTGATCGAAACAAGCGTCACTACGAAAGATTCCGGGTGAACTGAAGTGTAAGGTCCTACAGACCGAGATCCACTCACTTGTGTGGTAGCACTAATAGAACCAGTACTTCTAGAAAAAACATATCAAGAAGACACATAAGAACGGTGGAGAAGAATTATAGAAGACGAAGACAATACGGGTATGGTAAAGACAGGAAATAGTTCGGGTAGAAACGTACTTTAACCATAGAGATGAAAAGAACTTCTCTAGAGATCAAAAAGGGTAAGACAACAAAAGGAGATGGGGAGCAGGTTCCATTCCTCGTCGCCGACACGAAACGACCTCGTCGGCACTTCTCTATGGGGTGCAGGTTCCATTCTCTTTGGGTTCATTCTGTCATCGACAACGTTCTCCCGTCTGTGCGACTTTGGCATTAGTGTCTTTTGATCAGTTAGATTAGTGAGATCCTGGTGTCGGAACAGATTGAGTTGCTTTGATTCGGTACGGAACACCCCGGTGGGTTCTACCCGCCCGTACCACCTTTCCAGACTGTGTTACACCAACTAAAATTACAAGTGACTTTGTTCCATCTACCTATCATTTTACGTATATCTTACCTTTTGTACCAGATGACGAAAGACTTATCCCGTTTAAAGGGGGAGTTTTCTGACGAGATTTAGGTATCTTTTTCGTCCTTGTTTCTATTTACTTTTTTTTTTTAAAGACTACGATGAATCCTTTTGTCTAGACTTTCAGAAAAGTAGAAACAAAAAAGGGAAATTTTATTTTTTATCAGTACACGGTTCACAGTAAAAAGAAGTACTTGGATTCTTGGATGTGATTTTGAGCTGTCCGAAAGTGAACGATTTAGTGGGAGGGGTACGTAAATAGAGTCGTCGAATCATCTCTACTATTGTTTATCCCGGTCCGACGAACACATGACGTCGACAAATGACTTTCGGACACCGTACCTGATGTGTGTCTAATTTGGTGTTGAACTGGTTTGCCTAAATATTAACTTCAACTTTTCAGTTCCCGACACTTCTATGGGGTTTAGAGGGGGCTGACGAGACCGGACTCTGTGAACTACAGAGGGATCGTTGAACCCAGTGGCTCCATGTGTATATAGGAGGTACATCATTGACGAACAGACGTTCTCGGCGGCTTTTACTTTTCTTTCCTGTCAACTTTACTCCCTCTTTTTGGTAGATTCTAACTAAGAGAAGACTTTATTTAAAGAATCCTTAATATTTAGTTTTTCCTTCAAAAGGGAATTAGTCTTAAGGTCAGTACAAGGGGAGGGGGGTTCCGGTTAGAAACCCTGATAAACGAGGGATTCATGGGTGTTACGAATCGTTATCACTCATATACAACCCCTTCTATGATCTTCTTTATCGACTCGTAACCTATGTCGGGTAAACGAGGCGGTGTGAATCAAGGACTGACTATCGTTTCCTAAGAAAAATTTATTGAGACTTAAAGAGGATCGGTCCGACGGTTGGACAGATGTCGACCCTCATTTCTGACTGTTCGGACGAAGGTCAAAGTCTATAAGTACCCCATTGGAAGATCACTTGTGACAGTTCCTATCGTGTCTAGGGAAACGACATCACGTCTACAAAAACACTTTTGGATTGGGTGGTCCCTCGACTCTCAGCTTCGTCTTAGAAAACAGTTCTTAGTTTTACTACTTGGTTGTGGAGAGTGGACTTGGTCTTTTTATGTGAGTAATTTTTATCTTGTACAGTGTAATAGATGAAAGTCCCAATTCAAAAGGAGGTTTGGACTTTTGTAAGAGACACCGGTTTGTCGAGGACCAGAGGTTGTCTGGATTACAGTGTCGTAGACTTATCTCAGTACTCGAAGACATTTAGCTATGTGTCTTCGGACGTACAAAGGTTAAAATGGGTTCCTATATCTCTTCCCTCTTAAATGACAAAAGGTTTTTGAGTGTATATGAGAGGAGTAAGGGAACAGATCCCCTAGAAGAGTTGGGTCCCTAACTTGGGCCCAGAGGGTATACCGTCCACCTAATAAATGGTCGACTCGGTGGTCCCTTCGGTTCTCCTAGGATTTACATATATTCACATCGTTCTCACACTGTTTCCCGTTAAGCGTCGTATGTCTTTCTCCAAACACCCAAGTTTATTTTTGTTTGTTCGTATACTTATCTTTTCTTACTGACCTCGAGTCAATTATTTTTTACATCGAGTATAAAAAGGGTACAGGTGAAAATTCTCACACCTAATTTTCATTTCACAATCAACAATTCAGCACAGACTGAGAAACACTGGTATACCTGATATCCGGCGGTCCGAGGAGACAGGTGTCTCAAAAGGTCCGTTCTTATGACCTCATCCAACGGTAAGGGAAGAAGTCCCCTAGAAGGGCTGGGTCCCTAGCTTGGGTCCCGAGGGAGTCACTTCCGTCTAAGAAATGGTTGACTCGGTGGTCCCTTCGGGATTCCCACACCCATTGGTGTCTCTTACTTTTTGGTCGTCGTTTGATTGGGATAGTAATCTTTCCAGTGAGGAGGAAGTTTGAAACCCATCGAGTGGGGAGGACTTCCGTCAGAGATCGGTGAAGAGTAAGGACTCTAACCAAGATTGTCATTTGAACAATGGGAGTTATCACCGGAAAATTTGGATTTATAGCGACACTTCACCATGGTCCACGTTTCAGTCTTCTCGAATCATGGACAATGTCATTTTGTTTGGGTGATTAGGGTAGGAAGGTAGGGTCTAGTGTCAAATACCACGGTAATTTTGGTTTCGCATAAGGACTTTATTAGAGTTTTTATTGGGGTCGTCTTTTATTTCCCCCCTCCCCACAGATTTTCCTCCCGTTACCCTAACTAACAATATTCAAAAATCAGACAAACAAAGAACTAACAAAACTTTAACGTCGTGACACAGGTTGGTAGTTGTTCTCAGGAACCTCAGACCCAAGACAACGTACGCAGGGTCGATATTTCCGGAACCAAACGTCTCCGGCTCGGTAGAAGAGATAGGACCTTCGTTGTACATAAATCACCGACCCAGTACCAACTTCCTAAGTCCTCTCTTTAGACCCCGTTGAAAACGGTGAATTCCGTTTCACCCGTTGATACTGTGAACCCTTTTATACTGGAAAGGTCCAGAGGGATTGAGTAGATATTTTACTTTCCAGAGGTTCCGAGAAGATCGAACTTTACAGAACGTTAGATGTGGTAAGACTGGTCCTCGTAGAATCAAGAACTCTTTTAGATTTAAAGAATATCTTAGTGTCCCCTTCTGAACCTCTTCTAAGAGGTTCTATAAAGAATTATGCTTGGGGGTCACAGACGAAACACCCAATTTCCATTCAGGGGATCCCGAGTCAAGACGTCGTACCGGACCCTCGAGTCGGTCAGCCCCCTCTCTCTCTCTTTTGTACCGGACGACGGGAATGTTACTTCCCGAGGAGAGTCAGGGAAACACGAACCAGTGAAACTTCTCCCGTTCCAAGGGGAGGTTCAGAATGAGAACCTTCAAGGGTCTCAGTCATTGAACTCTCCCTACAGGGAGACCAACTCACTGTAACACAATTAGAAGTCCGGTTTACCGTTTTACACACCGGAGAATCGTTGCCGAAGGAATAACCGGAGGTCTGAACTCCAGTGCGAAAGAAGTGTGGTAGGACTCGTACCGATTACCTATTTATAGGTAGGGACTTTATAAAAGTGGAAGAGTTTCAGGACGAGTTCTGATCATGACCGAGGGTTTACGGACATCCTGCTCCAATGACATAGGCAGCAGGGGTAGCGAGACACTCCACCGATTCCCGTGACCGGTTCAGTATTGTAGAACTCTAAGTGGTGTGTTTGGTAGTTGGTGGTAAATGTCGTTGACTTGTGTCCTTCGACCTTATTCACTACTCGGACAACTGGATTCCCCACCTAACGTCGATTAAACGGGAAAGAGACAAAACGATTGGTGATAAAGTCATTAGTTGTGTAAAGCAAAACGAAAGGATTTACTTTTTCGTTTTGTTTTGTCTAACAGAAGAATCTTAAGTTCCATTGTAGAAAACGAAAAGTGAAAGTTGAGTTCTCGATTTAGATCTATGGTCGGTACGTGTTCCGTCATGTGTATGTGGTACGACCGGGACCTCCCCGAAGATCTGGTAAGTTCCTACACCGTTTATTTCTTCGTTACTACGATATCCTTTTTACACCGTTATCGAAATTGTCACCAGGGTCGTTTTACAGTCTCCTCAAGTCTCCTCTCCTCCCTCACCCGGGTATCGGTGTCTTCTTCTACGGAATAGGAGTTTTCGACTATTTCTACTTCCTGAAGCCAGTAAGAAGGGGGTTTAATTGTGTGGAGTTTTCTACAAACCAAACTAACACCCGTTCATGCTTACTTAACGTCCGTACTATTTTTAACGAAAAGTTACGACGGATTAATAAGACGTAGTGTCATTGTCAAACCATAGGACAGATTGTACAGTCTTTTGGAACTACCCTTAAACATAAAATAAAGTCTTCACGAGACGAGTGACTCGTACCGAGAGATGAGTGCTGAAACTTTTATTCGACCTACTTTACGCGATCTCCGACGTCTTTTACATAAACGTTAACCCACCGAATCATTCAACCTTTAGTGTTGTGTGGTAGGGTAACCTTCTTTACCATTCACAGGTTCGATCGGGTAGTATTTAGGATAAGTTGAGCGGGAATAGTAGTGTGTTTACACGGGTTGAGAAACTGAAAACTAGGTTTGCCAGTATGACCTTCAATTCATTTTGTCTACAACGATAGGTGCGTAGGGTCTACTCTTTTCTTAGTTTCTTCCAATTTACGGAACGGTTTTCAGGTCGTCATTCATTCCTCTCCTTAAACCCCCTTTTTTTATGATACGAAAAATGACTTCGATCAGGTCAATGTCATATTGACCACTGTTTAGTAAGGAAAAGAAAAGGAGAACAGGACCTGATCTTGTATGGGTTCTGAAGTCCTACTCTATGTTTTCTCCCTCTCCCCTTTTCCCGTCGAGGGGTCAGACCGTCTTTGCTCACCAGGAAGACGGGATGTCGTGAACTTGACTTCCAAAGTCTCAGTAATGAGAAAGGACCTTCGAACCCCTCACTGGGGGGTGTGTGGTGGTGGTAGTTCCCGAACCTCGGATCTTCAGTTCCAGACGGACGAGACCCGATGTTCATGTTTGTGCTTGACTTCAGTGTAGTTTGTGAGTGTCTTTCGACGTTTCATCTCGTAAACTCCTAAAGCCCGATGTTGAACCCGTTTTTAAGAGAAAGTGGGTCGAAGGGTGACCTCCTGATGAAATACCCTCGTACGGGATCGTGGGACGTAGTAGGGAGTAACGGGTGCACCGTGAAAATTTGTCTCTACCATGTACCCTCCTATTTAATCGAAGAGTACTGAACTTTTCTTAGTGCCCGGTTCAAGTTTGATACAAAGAGAATGATCGAAAGAAGGTTTGAACGATTCAGTAGATTCCGATTCTCACGGGCTCAAAAACCCGTCCCTCTGATTACCCACTCTTTATTTTTGTTACATCCACCGGAATCAAGAAAGACTTTAAGACTACTATTTTTTCTTATATATCATGTTAACGGAAAACAATCAATATCAAGACTCAAAGTAGTGCACATATGTAAACGTCTGGATAGTAGTGATAGTGAGGTTTTTGAGGTTGGAGCACGATGGGGAAGATTCAGTGTGGAGGGGGTGATGAGGATTGAGGAATGTTGACGAAACAAGATGTAGTGGTATCAAAACCGAAAAATTATTACAGTGTATTAACTCTACTTACCTCGGTTCACCACACACGTAGAAGACCTACACGTCGTCCATGTAAACGTCAGGGACCAACCCGACTCCCAAATTCTTTGTGAACGTTTCTGTCAGAAAGGTGACTAAGTCGACTCGTGGTTTCTTGACTACGAAAACTTGACACCACGACCTTTTCTCAGAACTCTCAGGGGGGTTAACCTGACGTTCCTTTAGTTTGGTCAGGTAGGATTTCCTTTAGTCAGGACTTATAAGTAGTCTTCCTGACTACGACTTCGACTTCGAGGTTATGAAACCGGTGGTTTCTTGACTGAGTAACCTTTTCTGGGACTGTGACCCTTTCTAACTTTCGTCCTCCTCTTCCCCTGCTCTCTCCTACTCTACCAACCTACCGTAGTGGCTGAGCTACCTGTACTCAACCTGGTTTTCTTTTACTGTAATTTGGTAGTCACACGAAACGTCAATCGGGATTAAGTCAGAAGACAAGATCTCTCTGATAAATCGGGTTGCGTGAACCATCTTTCGTACTTCTCACCCCCTTCCTTTATACCGTCAGTTGACGTGTTTTGTAATTTCGTGGTTCTCATTTACTCTACCACCCCGTCCCATACGTCTGTACCCGTTCTACTCTTTCGGGTCTTTGTTCGAGATTCCTTGGGATGGTAAATTCCTAGTCAATGTCCTCCTGTTCGGATATTCCCTCCACATCTTTCTCATAGGTGACTCCTTCCTCTTTCTTCTCTTCCGTCTTAGTTTATTTGGTTTTTTTCTTGTCAGCTACCATCTACGCTAATTCTCTAGTTTACTCTACTGTTTTCTCTTCTAGTAAAATTACCCGTTGTGTCCTCCAGTGACCGTTTGACCTGTTCTTATCTGAGTTACCTCCCTCCTGATCTTCCCCTGCTCTTCTATTACCCCTTTCTCGTTCACACCCACCGTCATGTCTGTGGAAGTACCTTTACATTAGAGGAACGGTTTAGAAAAATCATCAAGGGAAGGACGGGTGATGAATTTTTCCGGAAAGAGGATCGGTCTAGTGTCGTCAAACTCCTACGTTTATTGTCCGCAGGTCTTTTCCCTCCGATCCACCGTTCGAGAATCAGATTCGTGACGACCGAAGGTGTCGGGGTCTCTCCGTCCTGAAGAGACGGACACGACGGGAGACAGGTACCGACTCTCGGACCGTGTTAGAACGGACGAGGTAAGGTAGGTAATAATTAGTTTAGTGACTTTATTTTTTTCTCAATCCCTCTTAAACCTTCCGTAACTCATCCTTAACGTTGTTTTATGAAACCCTAAGTTACTCCTTAAAAAATTACTTTGTAGGTTTATGTGCAAAGAGGGGTTCTCTACGAGACTAAACTCCGACTCGAACTACATGAAACCCCGAAGGTACTATCGAGTTAACCATTTTTTAGGTGGACGTTACGTCCTTTGGGGCCAAACTAAGGACCTAACGTTTATAGGGGACCTCTTCTCTATCCAATGGGTGAGGTGATAAGAACCCGAAGGAAACACCGAGTCGACCATTTCTTAGACGTACGTTACACCCTCTGGACCCAAACTAAGGACCCAACCCTTCTAGAGGACCTCTTTCCTTTCCGATGGCTGAGGTTATAAGACCGGATCTGTTAAGGTACCTGACATATCAGGTATCCCAGTGTTTCTCAGTCTATGATGACTTACTGAAAGTGAAACTACATGAAGGTTCTTTGACAGATTAATATTTAATCCAGGATGAGGATCAACGGATCCATTCAAAGAGTGCGTCTTGTGTTACGTCAGAAAAGATCGGACGAGGAAGAGGACACCCGACCCCAAGTCTTGTTCCCTTTACGGTCTCTCCGAGGCTAGTCTTCGGACAGGTGGTCCGTAACTCTTCATTAACGACTCCAAAGGGTTTGGTACCCGTCCGTCCCCTACCCCCACCCCACCCCTCCCCTCACCGAATTCATACTAAAAGTAATATGAAACGAGAATTTCCTCTTCTTTCTTCTCTTCTTTCCGACTATATACAGGTAGTCGTCTACTTACCTATTCTTTCGACACCATGTATATGTGTTACCTCATAATGAGTCGGCAATTTTTCTTAAGTAAACTTAGTCAAGACTACTCTACCTGTTTTGACCTCGGCTAATATGTCTCACTTCATTCGGTCTTTCTTTTTGTGGTTATGTCATATGATTGTGTATATATACCTTAAATCCTTCTACCGTTACTGCTGGGACATACGTTCTGTCCCTTTCTCTGTGTCTACACATATTACCTGAAAACCTGAGTCTCCCTCTCCCTCTCCCACCCTACTAAACCCTCTTACCGTAAGATTGTACATATGATAGTACATTCTTAACTTAGCGGTCAGATACAGACTACGTCCTATGTCGTACGAACCTCGACCACGTACCCCTACTGGGTCTCTCTACAATACCCCTCCCTCCACCCTCCCCCCAAGTACAAACCCTTGCGTACATTCTTAATTTCTAAAATTTTAAATTTTTTTTTATTTTATTTTTTATTTTGTAAAATTTAGATTTCACTTTCAATTTCAGTGAGTCAAGACAGGTTGAGAAACGCTGGGGTACTTAATATGTCAGGTACCTTAAGAGGTCCGGTTTTATGACCTCACCCATCGGAAAGGGAAGAGGTCCCCAGAAGGGTTGGGTCTCTAGTTTGGATCCAGAGAGCGTAACGTCCACCTAAGAAATGGTCGACTCGGTGTTCCCTTCTGGTTAAATCTCATAAAGGATTTTGTTTTGGGTTTTCAGACTACTTCTAAACGTACGAACCAACTCTCTCACGGTCCTTTATTACTTAGACCTGGATCGAACCGGAGGACAACTCTAACGGTTTCGACCATATTCCTAGCTTGGGTGTACGGGACGTAACTTTCCACTTCAGAGTCGGTGACCTGTGGGTCCCTTCAGGGAGTCCAGAAATTGGTCATCAGGGAATTATGGTTACGGACTTTGATTCCTCGTGGTCTGGCTCGAAGTTGGACGTAGGACATCGGTAGACAGTCCTGAGAAGAGACTCATTGAGTGACCGGGTTTCTTACTCCAGAGGAGTGGTTACCGTGTAGGTTTTGTTGTCAGGGGTTCGGGTCAGTCAGGAAAGGGACGGTTTAGAACGTTAAGAGTAGATCGAAAGTAACTGGTCGACGAAGGAATACACGGACCGTACCCCTCTTTCCCGAAATGTTTCTTATAGAGTAAAGTGGGTGCTCTGTTGGGAATCTTCAACCATAATAATAAGAGACGTAAAGAATCTACTCGGTTAACTCCGACACTCCTATTCGGTAGACGGGGTTCGATATATACATTATTTATAAGTTCGATTCTGGGGTCGTACGGGGTGTGGATGTGGGGGAGGAGTCCTCGTTTTACGGACGGTCTCAGTAATTCATAAAAGTCTGAGTTATCAGTTATTCGGTCTCAGTTATTCATCAGTTATTCGGTCTCAGTTGTTCATCAGTTATTCGGTCTCAGTTATTCATCAGTTATTACTCCATTTATTCAAAGATGGAGGTGACTCTTTGTACGGGGTGTTTCCTGTGTGTGTGTGGAGGTGTATGGTGAAACCGTTTCTTTTCCTGTAAAACCTCCGTTGGATCCTCGGAACTGGGGTTCAGTCGACACTTAATCGGTGTCGAGACCCAGGTTTTGTGGATCAGTAAACTCGTTACTCTATTACAGGAGAAACCAGGAAAGGGGACCGAAGGAGTCTTTTCGGTCATACTTCTTTATCATGGAAAATAAACGGACAAAGTCTCGATTAAGAAGGTTAGGTATCTTTCTTGACAGAGTCGTAACATGGAGTGTTCTGTTTACAGACCTGTCAATTAATAGTTAGGTAAGTATTGACCAGAGTTGTCATAAAAAGTAGAGGAATCAAGTGTTACCCCCTTTTTCTTTTTGTGTGTGTGTGTGTGTGTGATGACGTTCTTTTTGTTTTGACCCATTTTAAAGAGTAATATACCGAAGTAACATGTACCACGAGAAGTTCGTAAAACAAACGAACAAGACGGAAAGTTTGTATGTTGAAAAGTAGAAGTTCTAACGAGGTCCAGTAAATGTTCTACTTTTTAAAAATAAACTCAGACTGTCAAAGACGTTTGTACTCTGGTCGGTTCTAAGATGTATCGAGTACTTTAAATATAGTTGAACTGGACTTTCAGGTCACGTCCCCTCCATTTAGAGTGGATAAGAGAGTGTAACTCAGATTTGGGAAACATTATTAGTGTGATACCCTAAAACACCCAAACCCACCTAAAAAAAAAAAAAAAACGTAGGGATGTCAGTACTCTCCCCTGTCGACTAGTTTGCGATCAAGGGGACCAGGAGAGACCCCGTAGTTTTACCTGAGGTCTCGACACGTACTCCCCCAATAACCGAGTGGAGGTGTAGGGAACCGGTCACTCACTACTCCCTGATGTCTACGAAGGACACTGGGGTCGACCTTACACGTCATCCCGGACCGGTCGAGAAAAACACATCCGACACGTATCGAGTAAGACCAGTTGCACTGACAGAGGGATGTACACCCTTGTATTCGGGATCGTAATTCCGAAAGAGAGTTGTAAAGTGATTTGATTCTCTCATACTTGAATGGTTTATGTCGAAGATTACTTTCAGTGTATTTCATGCATGACGACTTCGAAATGATAGACTGGATGACCCGTTATCCGTATACAGGTTTTGTCGGACCAATTGATGTTCCATATGCTTGTCAGTGTCTCGGTAGCCTCATTTTCTTTCTTGTTCAGTTTGTAGATTCACCTCGAAGTAATACCGAGTTTGATCTTCACGTTCGCACGATTCAACGAAGTCAACACAGGTTGAGAAACGTTGGGGTACCTGACATCGAATGGTCCGAGGAGACAGGTACCTTAAGAGGTCCGTTCTTATGACCTTACCCATCGGAAGGGAAGAGTTCCCCTAGAAAGACTGGGTTCCTAGCTTGGGTGAAGAGAATACAGAGGACGTAACCGTCTACCCAAGAAATGGTGATCACTCTGGAACCTTCGGGGTAGTACCCCATAAGTATAAGTTTAAGATTAGCAAAATCGTTTCTGGTAGTGACTTTCTCAAGTCGTCCCGTTTCAGACCTACCGAGGAAGGTCGACCGAATATCTAACCCACTACAGGAAGCTCGACGAGGGAGAACTGGTGAATTGAGCGTGTCACACTATTGGATCATTAACGTGACAAAAGTAGTCAGTGTAAAAATGTTTATCCATCTGAGTACAGTAACCTCTTCCACTACCGTGGGGTGAGGTCATGAGAACGGACCTTTTAGGGTGCCTGCCTCCTCGGACCACCCGACGTCAGGTACCCCAGCGCTTCTCAGTCTGTGCTGACTCACTGAAGGGATAGTGACTTTTCCCCTCCTTCTGTCCTCTCTCTTGAAGTGATGACTCTTATTGAGACTAGGAAGATTCGGGAGACCCTGTCACAGGTTTCCTAACTGTGTATGACTGACGGATTTACTTGGAAAGTTCTCGTTGTCACGGACTCTATCAGATATCCCTCTACGGACTCCAGTAGGTGTCTTTCCTCCGACCTAAAAATAAAAAGGGTAGAGGATCCATAATCTGTGTGATGTCCCATATGTAAATGTAGTAAAGTAAGTCAGGTGTGTCTCGGGGTACTCCATTCGTAGTACCACGGGTAAGGTGACTAAGTTGTTTGTTTATGAACCCCTTACGGGTGTACACAGTCTGTGTCTGCAAGTCTCATTATTCCTTGACTGGATACCAGTGTATCGGTAATTCACCGTCTCGATCCGTAACTTAGGTCCATTTAAACTGTGGCTTCAGATGTGTAAAAGGTATTTTGATATGAGGGTAAGGTCGAAGGTACCATGGGAGACAATAGGTTTTAGAGACATGAGTTGTGACGGTAGGAGTTTTAATTAGTTTCAATTAAACACCAAAAGAGGAGGGATAGAGGAGTAATTCTTCGGGGAAAGTTGTTTCTTATCCTTCGTTACGATTAATTCGAGAATCTGACTTTTGCGTACTTTTGACTCCGACACCTCTTTCTCCTACCTCTGACTCCCTGTCCTCAAGACCAGGAGGACCGGTAATTCCGCACTCTCTGGAACCCGGTTAGTGAGTACAATAATTTAAAATCAGAAGAGTAGACAGAGTAGTCTCTTTTTCTACTTACCAAGAAGTGTTCCTAATATTCCAGTACTACCCACGGATATTTGATACAAGTCGTAAAGTAATTCGGATTCCCTTTACCGAATTTGGATTCGGGTCTATTGGTTTCTACCACACTAGTGAGTGGATCTTGGTCTGTAGGATCTCACGCTTCAGTTCACCCGGAATCCTTCGTAGTGATGCTTGTTTCTATCACCTCCACTACGAGACTTTCTCGACGTGAGTTATACGGTCGTTTAAACCTTTCGAGTCGTCACCGGTGTCCTGACCTTTTCCAGTCAAAAGTAAGGTTAGGGTTTCTTTCCGTTACGGTTTCTTACAAGTTTGATGGCGTGTTGACGTGAGTAGAGTGTACGATCGTTTGTTACGACTTTTAAGAGGTTCGGTCCGAAGTTGTCATACACTTGACTCTTGAAGGTCTACACGTTCGACCTAAATCTTTTCCATCTCCTTGATCTCTAGTTTAACGGTTGTAGACGACCTAGTATCTTTTTCGTTCTCTTAAGGTCTTTTTGTAGATGAAGACGAAGTGACTGATACGATTTCGGAAAGTGACACACCTAGTGTTATTTGACCTTTTAAGAATTTCTCTACCCTTATGGTCTGGTACAACGGACGGAGAACTCTTTTGACTTACATCCAGTTCTTCGTTGTCAATCTTGACCTCTACCTTGTTTCCTGACCAAAGTTTATCCCTTCCCTCATGTAGTTCCGACATATAACAGTGAGACGAATAAATTGAATATACGTCTCATGTAGTACACTTTACGACCTGACCTACTTCGTGTTCGACCTTAGTTCTAACGACCTTCTTTATAGTTATTGGAGTCTATGCGTCTACTGTGTTTTGAATACCGTCTTTGGTTTCTCCTTGATTTCTAGGAGAACTACTTTCACTTTCTCCTCTTACTTTTTTTCGATCGAACTTTGAGTTGTCTTTTGATTCTAGTACCGTAGACCAGGGTAGTGAAGTACCGTTTATCTATCCCTTTGTTACCTTTGTCACTCTCTGAAAAAAAAGAACCCGAAGTTTTAGTGACGTCTACCACTGACGTCGGTACTTTAACTTTCTACGAACGAGGAACCTTCTTTTCAATACTGGCTGGATCTGTCGTATAATTTTTCGTCTCTGTGATGAAACGACTGTTTCAGATATAAATCATCTTAAATAAGTCATAAATAAATCATCCAGTCTATAAAGTTTTGTATCTTCCGTGTCCCTTTAATTAATTTCTACGGGAACCACTACTTTTGAAAACCTTAGTGATCTGATATAGTAAAGGTTCCCGAGAAAGTCGGACTTGTAGGAGATTTCGTGACGACTTATCGGTTATCTGGTGTCCGATGTAGAATCTCGGTCCGTCCGATTAAAGTCCTACTTTCTAATTTTTCGTCGAAGACACAACGAAAAAGAGTTTATACGAATCTATAATTTAAAAAATCACTGACTTTTCGTCACCGTTAAAAGAGTGACCATAATAAGATAAACCCTTTCCCCATTAGATTTTAAACTTCTTATTTGTAAAGGGTGGTAGGGTGACGGTGATACCCTAATTATTTCGGTAAAATTAAAACTTTTGGTAGACAGGGAAGAAAGGAAGGAAGACCAGGATACATGACTTACACAGATGATAAATACGGTATGTGTCAGAAGGAAAAGGGCTAAACCGGAGGGGTACCTTCCGTAAGCAGTGACTACGAGATTCCTACGACGAGGACAATCACCGACCTCCCGACTCTACTCCATTATTCACATGTCTCCGGTGGGTGAGACTCTTCAGTTCTGACGTGGACGTTCCTTGTCGGGTCCTTTTCCATCGATGGCACAAGTCTTTACGTCTGTGGCTCCTACCTTCCCCTCATAGTCCCTTCCGAACCTGAAAGTCAGGAAGGTAGAAATGTAGGTTTCACCGTAAGAAATGATGACGTTCTCCTCTGTAGAGACCCTGTACGTGACTCTGTAGACTTAGTTTCAGAACAATTCAGTACTTCTACTAAACACCTTCCTGGTTAGGAGACGAGGGAGTCGTTGAGTCCACTACTCATCGAGAGGGGATCGGAGACGGTCGAGCACACTACTCCCATTTAGTGTCCAGTGCTGTTTTCTCTATCTACCGATGTCTAGTAAGTCTGTCACCTCAGGGTTCCTTCGGTCAAGTCAAGTCCCAAGAACGGTCGAGATACATATCTCCCCTAACAAGGATCATCTTTCCTAGTCGGAAGGGTCCCGAGAAGTAATCCTACGAAGAGTTGTGGTGAACGGTTGTCTTCACTGATTGGGAAATAGGTCTTTCCTAGATCCTTGACCCTGCAGACAACCACTTATACAAAGGTTAATGCGCTAATGTGTCCTTGGTTTGATTATACACCTTACGTAACTTGTCTAGACCACCTCATCTCTCTCTACTCCAGTCTTTAACAAAATATAGTTCTTATTCGTTTCTCTCGTAGGAGATACACCCGTCTCACTCACGTCCAATGTGGGTCTCTTAAAACCAACTGTAGTATTCTAAGGATCCGTTGTTATCTTCTGATTATGGATTGACCTACTACGTCCTTTCTACTGTTAAGGTGGAAGGTCCACGTATAAGGTAACGTAAATAGATTCTAATGATAAAAAAAAAAGTTAGTTAAATGACTCCTTACCTGAAAGGGGGTCCCTTTCTCCATCTCAGAAATTTTCGTTACCAGTCGGAGGTCTAAGTTACTGAAGTTTAAGACCGAGACGGTGAATGAGAGACATATTGGAAACCTTTCAATGAATTTTCACGGTTCGGAACCTAAGGGGTAGACAGTCCATCCAAAATTATGGAGAGAACGTCTCAAGACCACTTCTAGTCTAGGGTCACGTTTCCGTCGTGGACTGCTTACCGATTATAAGGTATGTGCCACTGATAAACAATACTTAATAATCGTCGGTCTCGTTACCTTCCTTCTGACTTTATACCGGACTTAAATCATTTACAAACCGAAGTATCTCGGACCTCTCTTTTCTTGGGGACGTAGAAATAACCGTAGGTGACCTGTTGACTTTGATTATTCGTTAATAAATACCAGGGTTAAGATGAATATTTAACAAGGTCTTCCTATTTCGTAAGTTGTCAACCTTCACTTACTTGAGTCACTCAACCTGAAGATGTCCCATTAAATCGTTCTTTCAGTCCCCACTAGTTTTCTGGACCCTCAGACAAGACGAAGGTAAATTGGATAAACTTACTGTTAAAGGTGTAGACCTTTCTTCTATATTGTCACAGACGGACTAATGAAGTTACATAAAAACACTTTTAGTTTACTCTATATCTTCTAGGTATATGTGGCATTTCTTAAAGTGTCACCCTTCGTACCGGCGATAGTGTCTGTAGTAGTAAAAATTGACCAGGAGGTTAGGAGAGTTTACAAAAAATGGACAGTGAACTTGACGGTTGTGAGGGAAGGACACGTTTCTTAAGTATGAATTCTCGACTTGGTAAAAGACCCATCTTTGTCATAGTGTTTTATACAGTACTAGTGTCTTTTACAGACCTCTTGACCCTACGAGGACTGAAAAGGACACACTAGAGACTGGTGAAAGTCTCACACCCTTCTTTTGACGTATCCCCTGTTACGTGTTGTTGTCTGGTGAAAAACCATGACGTTCGGGCACACGACACTGTACCTCGAACTAACGTCTCCGGTGTCCTGTTTAGACTTAGGGAAGTAATGTGGTCGT
Source organism: Capra ibex (assembly GCA_006410555.1). Lineage (NCBI taxonomy): Eukaryota > Metazoa > Chordata > Mammalia > Artiodactyla > Bovidae > Capra > Capra ibex. Next base: position 7,148,489 of record SJYO01029184.1, on the reverse strand, counting down.
ACTGACTTTCTCGAGGGACGTTATAGTGGAGAGGAGTCAAGAAAAAAGGTTGAATAAAAAATTTAAAATAAACAAATCAATCAAAATAAAAAACCGACACGACCTAGTAGGAACGATGCGTATACCCGAAAGAGATGAACGACACTCACCCCCCGATGAGAAACGATGTCACACTTCCAAAGAGTGACACCACCGAAAAGTCAAGTCTAGTACCCGAGTTCACGTGCACCCGAGTCATCAACACTGTGTGTCCGAATCGACGGTACGCCGTACACCTTAAAAGGGTCTAATCTCCACCTTCCCAGGAGACGTGGTAATCCCTTCAGGGAGGGGGTGGGGTGAAATATTAATTGGTGAAATGACAGTGGTAAAGGATTAAGAAGTCAACACGTTAAACGTACCGTTCGAAATTTTTGTTGTTCGTTTGTCGTTCACTATATTATGATATTTCTTGCGTGTTAGTTCATACGTATCTATAGTTACCTTCCTACTTATTTACTGACCTTTGAAGATCTTTGAGATCAAAAAGAAAAAAAGTGAAATCACGTTCTCCAACTTTACCCTTTATCCTTTGAATAAAAGGTTAAGATCTATTCTATACGTACATCTTTCCTGTACCGAGATTTTAGTCTGTCCAAATACCAATTTAGGGTTCAGATCCTGAATCACAGAAACTGGTTTAGTAAAATCGGAGAGTCTTAGAATTAAAGGTGTAGACTCACTGACAGTCCTCATTTAATTTTTATGGTAATGTCACAAACCGTGTACATTCTACAAGTATTCACGGTTGAAGACAGTTAATAAACGGAGAGGACCACTCCTTCTGGATATTTAACACGACCTCATTAAAGACATACATATTATTTGTGGTACTTAGATTTGTAGAACTTGTGAATTTCTGCAATATAAACCTCTTCTTTCTGATTTATTATTTAAGAATTTTTTTACTGAAGTCTAGTAAAACTAGTACTAGTATTCTGTTGATGTCCAGACAGATCCGAAAGACAAGTAGATTTTAAGTATACAAGTACAAGATTGGGAGACATTCTTACACTGATATAAACCCTTACTCCGGAAATTTTTCCATTGACTCTATTTTACTTTAGTAATCTCACTCCGGAATACCGAAGGGGTCACGGAGTCACCATTTCTTAGGTGAACGTTACGTTCTCTGGGTCCAAACTAGGGACCCCATCATTCTAGCGTACCTCTTCCTTTACCGTTGGGTGAGGTCATAAGAACGGACCCTTTAGGGTACCTGTCCCCTCGGACTGTCCGATCTCAGGTACCCCAGGATTTCTCAACCTGTACCGACTTCGTTGAATCGTGTGTGCGTGTATCACTCCAGAATTAGGTCATACTGACCGTAGGAATATTCTCCTTTAAACTTGAGTCTATACATGAGTGTTTCTCCTTTCTGCCGTACTCCTGTGCCGGTACCGGTAGATGTTCCGTTTCTCTCTCCGGAGTACTACTTTAGTTGGGACGACTACGGAACTAGAACCCGAAGATCGGGGGTCTTGACACTCGCATTTTTCCAGACAACAAGTTTGGTGAGTACCAGTAAAAAAAAATAGTCGGATCGTATAATTATGTTCCCGAATGGTCTGTCTCTCCCGTCCGTAAACCCAAATAATTGAGACAGTGCGAGTGACCTCATGGTGAGTTATGAGTATGTGTGAAGTCACGTCAGAATATCTTTTCGAAAGTTTTTCCCCTAACCCTGATTTTCATCCCCCTACTATAATAAGAACTACAAAAGTTTTTCGAACCACTCCCACCACTGACTCCCACGTCTGTCAGTTTTTCTTAACACCTGTTCCTCGTGGAAACTCACGGGTTGAACCCACACCGTCAGTTCTGACGTCCTCACTTTGTTGTCTCTTTAGGAGGTTCCTACTCCGGAAACCCTCTTACAGGACCTCCTTCTCTCTGGTCGAAACGTCCTCGAACTATTTTTACACCAAAATAGTTCACAGTGCTACAAGGTCACGGAAGATGTCCTCGACCTGTTAGTCATGTCCCGAGAATGAACGAGGTGTAAATCTGTGACTCTGTTTTAGGTGGGACCTAGAGTGTTGAGACCGTGTATTCTCGATTTTCGTCTGAAGGGGTAAACAGAAAATATTCAGTTAGTTGTTTGAATGTCGTTCTTGAGGGTGACAACTTTTGACCTGAGGATTGTGTCGATCCTCTCCCTCTGAGGACCTTTTGACTAACAGAGACGGTGACTTCCCCTGACGTAAAACAGACCATACTCTACTTCAACTGATGTACGGATGGGTACGAGGGAGGTCGTGACCTTGGTCATTATTCTCTTGATAACGAAAATGATGTTTTAATGACGTTATACTCCGTCTTACCCACTTAAATAATTTTTTTTCTCCCTCTTGGTATAAATTCCTGTATTATTAGGATAATCTATCTGTAGTAATTAAGGTCACCTGTCTACTTCTTTAAGACAGTCATCGACCCGATATTGCTCTCGGTTCTAAAAAGACCGTGGCTGCTAACACTAGAAATATGATGTCGGAACGATGTCTCCAGTTCTCACCCTTTAATGTAGATCAACTCCTCTAGAACCTTCTACAGTATAAAGTCGAACTGGAACTTTTTCGGATTCCCGATGGTACCGTTTCATGGTGTTTGATCCATCCAATTTTGTTGTCTTTAAATATGAAAGTGTCAAGACCTCCCACTTCGGGTTTTAGTTCCAGGTAAGAGGAAGATTTCCGAGATCCCTCATTAGAAAGAGACGGAGAAGGATAGGAGACCGCCAACGTTGTTAGGAACCAACCGGAACCGAAAATCGAGGTAGTAAAGATGGAGACGGAAGTTGAAGTGTACCGAAACAGGTGTATCCAGACACTGAGATACAAAAGTTGTTGAAAATAATAACTAAATATGTAACAAAACGAAAAAAAAGAAAATAAATGAAAAAATTCTAAAACTAAAAAGTCACTGAAGAATATTCCTGTGGTCAGTAACCTAATCCCAGATGGGATAAGGTCAAACTGGAGTAGAAGTGATTAACGTAGACGTCTCTTGGATAAAAGTTTACTCTAGTGTAAGACTCCAAGGTCTACCTGTACGTAAAATCCCCTTGTAATGAGTCTTGTCTACTATGTGTAAATCGTGTGTCTATCCTCTCCTTTTCGAAGAGTTCAGACCCCCTTTTTTGTCGTGTTCGTTTCCACGTCTTTGTCACTTTGTACCTTCAACAAACGTCTTACCATTGACCAAACGAGAACGTTCTTTTCTCCATCTCGATATCACTATCCAACTCTGGTCGGATTCTGCCTGGATCTCACGTAGGGCACCCCTCCTATACTCGTCTACAGTGAAGTTTCCGAACTAATTTCAGAAACAACGGAAGTTTTGTGTCTTTCTTACGAGTCGGTTATCGCAAGACACAAACCACCCACACACAAAAGTAAGACTTTCGTCGTCGTCATCGTTATCGTCTCTCGTTAAATATACGTGTTAGGAGAGGAGCGAGAGGGGTGCTGATGTCCTTCTACAAATTTCATAATTTCCCCCTTTACATACCTCGTTTTCGGTGTAAGAAGAGGTAATGTGTTCTAGTAACCTTACACACAAAGGTAGTAAAGTTGTACTGTTTATCGGTCCCTACGAAGTGATGCTAAGTCCTTACGTGACATAGTCACTCACAAGACGTTTACCGGAGCGTATAGTTTGCCCACATAAACCCCTTATCTTAAGGTTTTGTGTCTCCACTTTAGGTAATTTTTATAACGAAAGGAGGAAATCCTACATTAAGTAAACTCTGAGTCATAAGCGGAAACAAACTATAATGTATATTTTCATTATTATGTTCAGTGTTTTCTTACTCCGATTGGTTATTCATGGTAAAAGTTCCCGGATGATACACGGTATCAAACATGAGTGTAAGATACATTGTGAGTGTTTTATAAAGAGTCATGAATTTAAGCCAAAATGTCTACTATCTTCACTCCAAGGATTGTGAAGTGTTGTCAGTTCACTGTTCCGGTTCTTAAGTTCAAGGTACAAACAAAGTAGAGAGAAGTAGAGGGAAGAAAAAAGTGACATGTTGTCATTGAATTTTTGGAAGATTTGTAGACGGAAATTGGTGTAAATTGGTCGTGCAACGTAAAGATCTTTTCATAACGTAGACGAAAAAGTATGTTAAAGTCAAAAGTTATTTTAACAGGAGAAACGGTCCCTCAACACATTAGTATAGACAGTATAGTCGTGACCCTCTAAGACAATAAGTGTAATTAGTTTTCATATTTTTACTAAAATCTGAATATATATTTATTGAGACAAGTATCGATATCGACCAAAGAAGAGTTACCTAGTAAAGATACAAGTCACTAAGACAAACTTTAGACCACTCGTCCGTTTTTTCCGTTCAGAGAGAAATAACCGGAGATCGTAAATCTCGATCACCACTGTATCTATATTATGCTTACCTTTAGTAAGATAGATGTCGTTTATGGTAACCAACTCCTGAATGATACATCACACGAAATACAATTCTTTACTAGTATGTTAATAAGTGACAATATAAATTTTGACTATTACGTGTTTCTGGATGACATATCGTGTCTCTTGAGACGAGTTACAATACACTGTCGGACCTACCCTCCGCTCAAACCTCCTCTTACCTATGTACATATACATACCAACTCAACGAGTCGACAGGTGCACTTTGATAGTGTTGTAACAATTAGTCTATATGAGGTTATTTTTGATTTTTCAATCCTCTTTTTCTTCACTAGTATGTCTATAAATAAACTATTGATAGTGAAGGAACATCCTATTCGTCCTTCATAATAAGGGAAATATGTTTACTTTTTTGTTGTGTGTCTTTCTAGTTCATTGAACGGGTTCCATTCATAATGACGATTATTCATAATCTTGGTCCCAAACTTAAGTGTAGACAGTTTGCAGTTTCGGTAGATATGTCACGGAGGGTAGTCGAGGAAGACTATTTTTTACTAGACTACTTCATTACGTAGGTGATATTTTTATTCCAGTTCCTCTCCCACGTGCAATGTCACTAACATTTTGTCTTCTAATAGAAGTGTCTGAACCCTAATTGTTTATAAAGAATTCTGTCTTTGTTATACTCGGTATTTTCTTTTTTTTAACTATTTAATCTAAAGTAAAATAATTTTATCGGATATATAGTTTTCTCATCTTTTTCTTATTAACTCGGTGTTAGATCCTTTTTTATAAGTATTTTGTGAATAGACTATTTTTTTGAACATAGGTCTTATATATTTCTTGAAGGTATTAAGTTACGAGTTTTATACTTGTTCAGTTATTTTATGTCCGGTCTCTGTAGGGATCACCAGGTCACCGATTCTAAGGTACGAGAGTTACGTCCCCCGGGTCCCGTACTATGAATTCTGGGTCACTTACTTTTATTTACTTATTCTTATTTTTCTTTATTTGTTATCTTTATGAAATTTTTTTTTCGGTTCTGAAATTGTGTAAAATGTATCTTTTGTACACTTACCGGTTTGTCTGTACTTCGTCACGAGTGGTCCGTGTGCAGTCCCTTTATGTTTAATTTTGGTATTACTATGGTGTCGTGTGGGTGATCTCATCGATTTTAATTTTTCTGAAGTTTATAGTTTCACGACAGTTCCTATATTTAATTGGTGTTAAGAGTATGTAACGACCACCGCTATATAAACTTTGATGCGAACTCAAAAGAACTTTATAATTTGCTTGAGAAAGGTATAGTAGATCCTTTACGAATAGGTCTATTTACGACTTTTCTTTACTTTTGTATAAATGTTTTCTAGACTTGTGTTTACAAGTCCATTTTTAGACATTTTGATTTTTGACTTTTGTTGGGTTTACAGGTAGTTGTTCTCTTATTATTTGACACGATGTAAGTATATAACACACAGGTACGATTCAGTGAAGTCAGTACAGACTATGAAAGACTGGGATACCTGATATCGGTGGTCCAAAGAGACCGGTACCCTAAGAGGTCCGTCTTATGACCTCACCCAACGGTACGGGAGAAGGTCCCCTAGAAGGACTGGGTCCCTACCTTGGGTACAGAGAATACACGGGACGTAACCGTCCGTCCAAGAAATTATGATCGTGGTGAACCCTTCGGGTAAGTATGTAATCATCCGATGAATTATTAATCGTTGTATCTAGAATTTTGGTAGTACGACTCACTTTTTTTTTTGGTCTATGTTCCCTGAAGTATTACATACTAATGTAAATACGTTTTAAGATCTTTTCATTTGATACTACTTTTATCTTTGTTTTATCGGAAACAGACGTCTCACCCACTTCTTCAATTGAACCCTTCACTGTTTCCCCTTCGAAGGTCCCACTACAAAATATAGAACTATCGTGACGTCTACCGTGTTGACGTTTGTAAAAGACAAGCGTTAGCATGTGATTTACAAACATGTAGGGTACCATACATTTAAATTGGATTCAATTTCTACATACACATATTCTTAAGGACTTTATGTGTGATGATATATATTTTCTCTATTATTCCTTGATGACATACCTTGTCGTTTGATATGAGTCATAGAACATTAGTGAATATTATCTGTCTTATACTTTATAATGTATGTACACTTAGTCAAACGACTTTGTACTATTTAGTTGATATGAAGTTATATTTTATTTGCGAACAATTGGTTTTTTTTTATTTATTTCACTCGTAACTTTAGTCAGAACTCAAATTAGGTCCAGGGTAATACTTTGAATAAGGTATTCATAAATGAATAACTCGAGGAAAATATACGGTTCGTGACAAGAGTAATGACCCCTATGTCATCACTACTTTTGATTGTCTTTAGTGAAGGGAGTGTTTCAACAAAACCTTTGACACGATTACCATTTATTATTATTAAATTCTCTCCCTCCTTCCACTAGGTCAAACGTTAAAGTTTTCTAATACGAGTAGGGGTAAGTGATTTACTTCTAGACATAATCAACACACCGGAATCTATCCCCGAAGGGTCCACCGTGATCACCATTTCTTAAGCGGACGATTACGTCCTCTGTATTCTCTACATCCAATCTAGGAACCCAACCCTCCTGGGGGATCTCCTCCCGTACCGTTGGGTAAGGTCATAAGGACGGATCTCTTAGAGTACTTGTCTCCTCGGACCGTCCGATGTCAGGTACCCCACCGTTTCTCAGTTGTACTGACTTCACTGAGTCGTACATGCATACGACCACAGATTTGAAATAGAAACAAAATTTTAACCCTTCTTCTAATGACGGATATAGTTCCTAATAGCATTCCTAATACCTTTGTGTCCATCGTTGACTGTAAATTTTTAACAGATCATCGAGAATAATACTACTTTGGACTTTATAAAGGTGAGGTAATGGACTTAACCATTTGAAGTAATGACTTCGACCTCAGTATTTTGTCTTTTTACGTAGAAGTTTCACTAGACTCACTAGTAACCCCTTCGGTATTCTTTCTAAGGAACTTCAAGTAACAGAAGATCATAAGGTAGGGGATCTTAGACTAGAGTTCAGTATTTTCGTCCTTGTTTTTCTTAAGTGGTACCCCTTTTTTGTTAGAGTAGAAACTCCAGGAGATCTCTTTGATATTTATGAGAGACTACAAGACACGCTTTTGGTGGTACACACTCACCACCCGGGCTAATTACTCCTCTCTCAAAACACTTCCATTCTTCAAGACTCTGACTTTCTTCAACCCCTTCCCTTTAGGACATCTTGAGAGGTCTTAGTCCCCAGGGGTGCGGACTGTTGAGTAGTCTTAGTGACCCCCGTGGACTGCATAGTAGATGTAAGCACGTCTTGTGTGAGACCTAGAGGAGTGAGTCTGCCGAACCCTCCCGGTGGACTCGTAGACATGAAATCTTTGTTTTGTTTGGAGTTCTATTACTACTGTCAGCGAGGAGTGTTAACCCTATGTCTCCTAACCACCTCTTACGCTGTGAGTCTTATACTTCAGACCCCGGGAGGGACCACCAGGCCACCGACCCTGAGATGAGACGGTTACGTCCCCCGGACGTAAGGTAGGAACCAGTTCCTTGATTTAGGGTGTACGGCAACACGAGCCGAACAGAGAATACGGAGTCTTGGGAGAAGATTACATCTATAATACAAAACGTAGAACTGTCTACTCCGTCACCTCCGGGTTGTTTCACTTGAATCGGTTCCGGTGTGTCTGTCATTCACCGTCCCAGTACTAAGTTTGAGAATGGACTGACCTAGGTTTCAGACACAAGAATGGGTGAGGTGGTACGGTGAGAGGACCGACCCTTGTGGAAGGTGGTCAGGAGTCAGGGGACCTATCCGACTTCACTACACATTTACCTAGAGACCGGACCGTCTACCCGATAGAAACGAAAGTTACATACATCGTGTCTCTTTAAGGTGGGTTTCTTTATACCTAGTCCTTCAGACCTCTGGTCGAGCAGGGAATGGGGTTGTTACCACAGACACTTGACGGACGAACGAAAGAACTGAAACAGTAAAGAGAGAGTTGAATACATGGGTCTTCGTCGACAGAAGTGGCACCTGGTTACGTGTCGTCTCCTCTGGGTCTGTCTGAACCGTACCGAACGGGTAACAGTCCAGGTGTTCAGATGTCTGACGTCGACCCCGAGTCAACCGAAAGGACTGTCACTGTTTCATCGAACCTTCTGACTCCTCCTCTGGTCGGGTTCTTATCGGACCTAACAGGTCGACCACCGGACTTCGGTTCGCCCGTGACACGGTTCCGGTGTCGACCGACGACGAAGGAATGCTTAATACCGTCTCACAAACACCTTTCGGTTGTCCTACCGTGAAACACCTCCCGTTGGTCCTATGAAAACTGACACGACACATAAGATTATTGTATACTCGACATTTTACCTACGTCCAGTGTTTCCGTTCTCTTGTTCATCTTTACTCTGTCTTACTTCTACCTAAACTACCGGTTGGTGTACGTTCAGTAAACACATAAAGGTAAAGGAGACTGAAGTTGTCACTACTAATATACACTCAAATTTGGTGCTATACACGTCCAAGAGACGTTGTGATTACACCATACCTACCACTCTCAAAACGTTAGTGTTCTCTTTACTCCCTTCTGACTCCGAGACAAGACGTCCGGAGTCGAGATGGGGACTTTCTTACATACTGAAAGACAATTTAGTAAAGATGAGAGAAACTTAGTTATAAGGGTACACTTCCTTACTTCCCTGACCTGATCTTGTGACCCAAAGTTTAACGCAAAGAGTCTTGGGGGAGTCCTTCGTGACAACCCCCTCTATGTCCACTCTTAATGAGTCCGAGATGGAAGGGAAATGACGGAAGTTGGTCTCCCGAGGCACCAATTTTATTAAAACTTTTGGTCACTTGAGTTACTAGACATCTCGACTAGGACGTCTTTAAGATACCAGAGGTGCACGATACTCCGTCATAGGTACCTGTCCGATACGGGAACTCTGTAGAGAATGGATCTACGACTTAATATGTGTAAGTATGTGTTTACGTGAAGAGACACCCTTTCCCAATTATCAAACGTAGTCTAAGAGTTTCCATACGTACTCGGGAGGATCGTCTTAACGTCTTACAAATCTTCCGAGGTGTGGTATCTTTAGGTAACATGATATTTAGACTGAACCCATATTTGCTCCTGTAATCCTATGTAGATTGTTCTTTCTTCTTTAGTTTTCCTTTTCTTTCGTTCTCTAGTCAAGTGTAGATTAGATCGGGTAGTCTTAATCTCTTTAGTAGTGTTATCTCAGAGAGGTATCTACTCTGACTCTCGTAACAGGTTCGAGTAATTTTGGGTAATGTCATTCCTCTTTGTTAAGGATGAAGGTATTCTGTGAGAGTTTTACGTATCGACTAAAGGACCGTAAGTCTTTCCGAACCGTGTTGACGACCCTTGATACATCCCCTTTCCACCAATTTCTTACTCGTCCGTGTCTTTGTCTAAATGAAACATGAAGGTGTGGTCTGACTACAGGTTGAGTTCTGGTTCTTGTGTCTACCCTCAATTTTCAGGTCGACGGTCTTTGTGTTAGAGGTAAACTGAAGAAACCGTGTATCATCAGTGAGTTACTTATGAACGACTACTCAATTCTCTGAGAGGGGTTGGTTAGTGACCAACCTTATAATTTGTGAAAATCCGGGGGTTTCAGGAAAAAGTATGCTGTACTCTAGGGATGAGATTGAAAGACCCGTAGACGGTTCTGAGGTGAGGCCCGGTCCTGGAGACTAGTGATGAAACGACCTACTGAGAGTCGTACCGACACCAACGTCTGACCTCACACCGTCAAACCTCTTGTTTAATGGACCCCTGCTCAATTACTCACAGGACCCTGTAAACGGTATCTCTAATACCAAGGAAACCGTGACCGATCGGTTGGGTGTACCTTGATGGAAGCACCCCACTACACGGACCCACTGAGAGTTCCGAACCGGATCGTGTACGGACCCCGAAAGAGACGTAGGGGTGGAGCGGTGTCGTCGGGTGTGGATGTGTTTGAGAGAACCATGAATGTGATGGAACCTAACGACCTAAATGGACTAGACGTCAATAGACTGGAGGAAACAATGTGACGTATGGTGTACTGTTATTTCTCTTTTGTTTAGTTTTTCTTAGAAGTAACAACCACAAAACGAAGATCTTTTAGGAATGAACCGACCAGAATATATAGAGTAAAGATTTGTGTCGTTGGGTGAGGTAATAAGAACGGACCCTTTAGGGTGTCTGCCTCCACAGACCTCCCGATGTCAGGTACCCCAACGTTTCTCCTTCTGTGTTAAATCGCTGACTCGTACGTGTGTGGAGATGTACAGATCTTTTCGTTATACCTATTGATCTTTCAACAAAGATAAAATGGTGAATTGTGGAGAAACTGAAACTAGTCCTAGTTGGTCGATACGGAAACAAAGTAGTAGACATTCTACCCTTATCTTTATTATGGTGTATAAGTATGTGTACCCGAGGTTTTAGTGACGTCTACCACGACGTCGGTACTTTAATTTTCTGCGTACGAGGAACGTTCTTTTCAATACTGGTTGGATCTGTCGTATAATTCTTCGCCTCTGTAATGAAACGGTTGTTTCCAGGTCTCAGTTTTGGTATCAGTTTCGATACCCAAAAAATCATCAGTATATGTCTACACTCTCCACCTGATATTTCTTTCGACTCGTGACTTCTTGACGACGAAAACTTGACACCACAACCTCTTTTGAGAACTCTTAGAGAACCTGACGTTCCTCTAGGTTAGTCAGGTAGGATTTCCTTTAGTCAGGACTTATAAGTAATCTTCCTGACTACGACTTCGACTTTGAGGTTATGAAACCGGGGGACTACACTTCTTGACTGAGTAACCTTTTCTGGGACTACGACCCTTTCTGACTTCCATTCTCCTCTTCCCCTGCTGTCTCCTACTCTACCAACCTACCGTAGTGGGTGAGTTACCTGTACTAAAACTCATTCGAGGCCCTCAATCACTACCTGTCCCTTCGGACTGCATGACGTCACCTACCCCAGTGTTTCTCAACCTGTGTTGACTCCTTGACTTGACTTGACTAAGTATGGATATAAGCCGTTTATGTATGAACAATTCTTCGATGACAGTCAGAAATACGAACCGTGTTTCGTATCTGTATCTTAGTAAAAGTAATTTAATTACTTCCTTGTTTACTTACTTATGGTCCTAATATACCATGTGCTGGTTCCATAGTTACACATCCACTGGAAGAGATAAGGGGAACTCCAGGTTATAACGATTGTTCCATAAAAGGATGTAGCATTTTCACTCAGACTACATTTTTAACAGTGACCTTCGTACTTCCAAGACCTTACTAAGTTCTCTGAGACATGATTGATGTACTAAATCCCGCGACTCATGTTCTATTCTCTCCTACCACATAGCACAAGATTTTAATTCTTAAAGTTCTACCGCCGTCGTCTCGTAATTTTGTTCATTTCTTGTGTGTGGGACTTCTCTGCCGAATTCTAGTCTTTAAAGCAATTTCAGTATCGGTTATTTTCACTCACAATTTCTTCTCGACAAAAATAAAAACCATAAACCTACTTATCTTCAAAAATTTTAATTAAAACTACATAGTTGAGAAAGTTAGTAAAGAAACACTAAGGACAAAAAGATGGAGAATTGAGACTGTTACTAATGTGTCGTTCTCCTATACTTTCGTTTCTAATTAAATGGACACACACTCCTTATAAAGTAAATTAAAATCAAATTATATTTCAACTACTCTGTTACTGAATATTTGGTTTAGTGTCCCTCTTATGAACAAGGAAGATATTAAATATCCTTTATGGTAGACAACATTTTAAGTCACCGTAAAAAAACAGATTCGTTAGGGTGACCCAGTACTAAATTTTGATCAATTTTCAAAAGGTTCGTATAATATTTACTCAAAGGAATGAAGGAAATTAAGAAAACACCTGGTTTGTGGAAAAGTCTCGAGACTAATTCACAACCGTGAGACTTCTGTCTCTTTATTTCTATAGACTTCTGTTTCTTAATTTCTATGATAGGTTCATTTGTCTCTCGTAGTCTTCCCGATCTATACTGTACGTTTGTTGTTCTTTACTCTCTTTTTGTTTACGATAGGAGTTTTATACGGTTTCGTGTCTCTTTATCTTTCGTGTTTCGTCTGACTATAGATGGAATCTGTTTTACGAATTTGGGATTAAGGACTTTCCCCTTACTCCATCTACATCTTCCGTTCCTTTAAAGAAGTCCACCTCTTTACCCGTATACCTCTGTTTCAACGTATTTATTACACACACAAAAAACAAAGGGGGAGATCTTATCTTTTAGATACTTGTGTCCTGGAACCAAGACAACAAGTGTCACCATATGGGTCACAGAGTGATATTTATCGGTGACTTACTTACTTACCACGAGATAAGATCTTGAGAAAAACCATACCGACCCTTTCTTTGTCCCTACTACTTTCATCTCTGATTTATTTCACCTCTGTTTGACCCGTCTCAACACGTATAGTACGGTTCGTCAAGTCCGAAATAAGACATATTCGTTTTAACTCGGTAACTTCTGCGAATTGTCCTTTCGCAGTGTCAGTGGACACTCGGTCAGTTACCGAAGACTTCCTTTCCAACCCCACACCCCCTTCCACCTCCTCCTGACTGACCTCCACTTGTCCTGAAGACTCAATAACCACAGTGACTACAAACTCTAGTTCTCTTGTACTACGTCGGTACTTTAATTTTCTACGAATGAGGAACCTTTCTTTCAATACTGGTTGGATCTATCGTATAATTTTTCGTCTCTGTAATGAAACGGTTGTTTCCAGGTAGATCAGTTCCGACACCTAAAAAGATCAACAGTACATACCTACACTCTCAACCTGACACTTCTTTCGACTCGGGTCTTCTTAACTACGAAAACTTGATACTACAACCTCTTCTGAGAACTCTCAGGGAACCTGACGTTCCTCTAGGTTGGTCAGGTAAGACTTCCTCTAGTCGGGACCCTAAAGAAACCTGCCTTACTACGATTTTGACTTTGAGGTCATGAAACCGGTGGAGTACGCTTCTCAACTGAGTAACCTTTTCTGGGACTACGACCCTCCCTAACCCCCGTCCTCCTCTTCCCCTTCCGTCTCCTACTCTACCGACCTACCTGAGATACCTGTACTCAAACCCATTTGAAGCCCTAAACAACTACCTGTCCCTCCGGACCTCACGACACTAAGTACCCCAACGTTTCTCAGCCTGTGTTGACTCGTTGACTTGACTTGACTTGACTTGAATCACCCCTACCTCTACTACAGATAAATTCCTTATTTGAGTTCTTGAAACGTTACCTTGTGTAAACCCTCTCCAACCACTGTGTCTTCCTTTGTAGATCCGTCTGAAGGTCGAAGGATTGAAGAAGTCACCTTAGTGTTTCCGAACTGGATGTACCACGTCCCGTCACACACCTCCTTCTACTAGTTAATACTGTCTATTAACGTGATATCGTTCTCTTGAAGATGTTACGGACCTTTTATTTTACTCAAACACCCTACAGTATTAAAACTTTGAACAGTGTTTTATCGTGTCGTGTCAAAAGTAATGATTGTAGTAAAAGAATGTTCTCGTAAGCGAAGACTTGGGGTTTGTGTGATATAATTCCTACAGAAAATTAGTGGTTTAGCAATGTTGTTTAACCTTTTGATTATCGAACAGTCACTGAGGTTATGTGTTGATTGGTGTCCTCGTCCTTTGAGTTAAACTTTAAGATTGTGGTTTCCTTTAGGACTTTCGGTGGACTAAGTCACTTACATACAAGTAGTCAGGACGAAACGACCGTCAGTTCAATGAGTTCGTTTCATTACTTCGGGTGATTTTTTTATATAAATAAATAAACTGACGTGACCCAGAATCAACGTCGTACACCACTATATCAAGGGACTGGTTCCTAGTTTGGACCCGGGGGACGTGACCCTTACACGTTAGAATTGGTGACCTGATGGTCCCTTCAGGAAGCCCAGGTAAAAACTGATCAACTACTTGGACGGGTTTCCTAATACATACGTTTACCGTTGTTAGAACCTGATTTTCTTTACTTTCAGTGTCTCTAGACTCACGTGTACACACGTGTGGATTCATATGGTTCACGGTATTGTTGTTTTACCTCTCTTCCTTTCCTACCGATCGGACACACTCGTGACTGATACAAAACTGGTGAAAATAACACAACCGGTTTTTTCATACCGAAAAAGTATACTAGAATCACCTTTTTGGGTTTGCTTAAAAAACCGGTTGAATTATGTAGGTGGTGAGAGGAATTTAAGAGTCTTGTCCAACTTGGTTGTCCTTCCATCCACTCTAGACAAATATTCAAAGGACTCACGGCCCATTCGCAAAATAAGCGGTAATGTGGTGTGAGAAGTCGTGTCACGCACTGTGTACCGACTTAAAAGAATTTTATTAACTTTGTTCTCTCCCTTCCTCCCGTCCGTAGTCAGGGGAAAATGTGATTGAAGTCTGTCGATCCTTCTCTACGGTGACCCCAAATATACGAGAAACGGGGGTACCGGATTTGACACAGATGAGACGGTATGACAAAGAATTTTCACATAACCCAGACTCACCTCTACAAGAACTTATTCTTCCCAGTTTCTGAAAGGACCTTCTGACACCCTCGTAGATTTAACCGTGATGAAGACATAGGGTAGGTGGAAGTCTGTCTCCCGTGCAAAGAAGAAGAAGGGGACGATAGTCACTCTGTCTCTGTCTGTAAAGACTAACGTGTTTCGTGGGTCACCCGGACACTATAGATGGTCGTTGATTGTTCAGGTGAACCCCTACCTGTCTACTCTTGAAGATTTACATGGAAAGAGAAAACCTAATAAATAAGATCAAGACACTTTTTACAGTACCCCTTAAACGATCGGGGGTACTTAGTTTTGGGGTATTTATCCAATCGAGTCACCTTATCCCGAGTTCTCCGGTTCTCAACTCACACACATCATGACTTCTTCTACCCTAACTCATTTCTGACCTGCTTATACTTTTCGACTGATACCACGAATGTCTTGAACCCACGAGAGATGTTAGTTAACGATGTTTAGGACATTGAGAGATGTTAGTTACCGACCCTTGTCCTACTCAACCACTCTTCTCATGCTCACCGTGTCTATCACCTGGAATCGGGAGATATCCCTTTTATCCTAACCTCTCGACCTAATCTAAAACGTAGTGACAAGTAACCGACGTAACGAAAGAGAGAGTTTTGTTCTTTTTTAAAAAAAAAGTTTCGGACTTGAACATAAGTACCGTATCTGTCACCTAGAGAGACCCACCGTGATAATTATAAACAAAGTAAAATATTAGATCGGACGTTGCCTAGGGGGTTGGGACTCTTGTTCCCGAGTTCGTTCTGACGGTGGCACGTATTCGGGGTAGAGATATCAGGACGGTTCAGTGGTAAGACTCTGGGGTAAGAAAAGTCACTCAGTGATAGAGGTGAAGATTCAGAAATAGAGAATTTATAAATCACGTTCAATCCTCTTGGGGAGTTATGACATCCTTTTCAGATTGTCTAGTCTAGCCGTACTATACCCGAACCCTTTGATTATCGCTCCTAAAGTAAATGTACATAATGTAACATGTAAAAATGATAAGTAGTGTCGAGTGATTTCCTCCCACTCCTACACGTGTGTCCGAGGTAACACCGTAGTCGTGCCACCGTCCGAGACGTCTTCTGTGCACCGACTTAGTCTACGTAACGACAGGGGTACCTGGAGTTGTCACGCTCGTTCACGACACTGGTGTAGACGAGAAGTAAGAGTTTGGGTTTTTAGACTTGTACTTCTCACTGATTTTCAAAGACGTGGAAAAGACCACGGTCCCCGGTAGACCTTTCATCTCAAATCTCCGACTTTCTGATTTCAAAGACCCGGTTCGACTACCAGTACGGGTCCCTAACCCACTTTTTGTAGAAGGGAGTCGTGGAAAGTCTTACTAATAAAGTTTCGAGGGAAAAAGTACCTTCTTGTTGGTGCTTCTCTTGTTATGACGGGTACAAACACCGTAAAGTGACGTATGAATCCCACACAATAGAGGAAACTCCCAGTGTCGGTCGGACATTGTACACGTCTCCTCCGTTCTATGACAGAGGTACACGGTCTTCTTCCGTGCCGGAGTCTTTCACTTCAAGTTACAGAACAGGTTCTAGTGTGTGGAACGTTTACCGTTTCGACCCTAAGCTTGGGTCGCAAAGACTTAGACTCGAGAAGATGATGTGGTCAAAGTTGCACGGTCTCCTGACGTGTCTTTTCCTGGAAGTCGTACAAACCCCTAAGACCCCTCCAAGGAACCTATTCCTTCCTAAACTTGACCCTACTATTCTCACCTAGTAAAAAACGGACTGTCTAGGTCTCCTCGTTTTCCTATGACTTCTGTCTTACCACACCTGTTTCCCTCCACCACTTTTTACTACCGTCCACTGTTCTCTCGACTTTTGTCACTGACCCTGACGTCCTCTCGTCTCGGCAGTCTTCTCTCCGACCTTAACTCCCATTCTCGTTTCAGTACTTCCTGAAGAACTGAAATCCTGTCATTTTCTGACGTAGACCGTCCGTAGTCCACCACGTCTCCAGGTTCTTGACGTTACCCGTTCTGGTGACACGATATGAACTCATTCACATGTGTACGTCGTCACACCTCCTATATGACCTTTCCGTGTTGAAACGGGTGATGTCCTTTTACCCTAACCTCCCTCGACAGGGTTTTACCCTAGACCCTGGGCGGTCTGATCTAAGACAAAGTGACAAGTAACCTACGAAGAGTTTTAAACAAAAACTTTAGACCTGAACATAAGTACCGGTAAGTGACCGGTAACGATAAACGTCGGACCGAAAGTTCGTCATATAATGAACTCAATCTGTGTCCTGGGGGTTTTCGAAGACCCAGGACCCCTGGTGGGGTCTCCTTCCGGGTGAAAAAGTGAAAGGTTTACTTAATGTGAATATACGAAAAAGAGATTCATAGACACATTCTTGATTGTTGCCAATCGAGATAAAATTTCTTTTTACTTTTCATAAACACTCTTGAAGGACACCCCATCCCCTCTTTCCAGTGACTTTTACGTAATTCCACGCGATGATCGTCTGTCTGCCTTACTGTAAAACCTCTTTCTTTTACCCGTGTTCTTGTGAAACCCCTAAACTAACAACTTTAATATCAGGAGAAGAGGTACCAGTTTACCTTATTTTCCAGTCTCGATGGTAAAAGAGGTGTCTTTCGACGACTTCACTAGTAAAATTATACCTACCCAAGGTGTTTATTTTTCTCCAAAAGGCCACGAGACGTTTTCTCGACGAAAATGTTGTCGTTTGTAAGTTTGATAAATTCTAGGATTGATACTGGGTCACGTCTAAATTTTATAAGCTTTATGATTGTTGTCCTGAAGGGACCACCAAGTCACCAATTTTGTAGTGGAAGGAAGGATGTCCCCCATGTCCAATCTAGGGACAAGTACCTCGATTCTAGGGTGTTCGGAACACCGGTTTTTAATTTTGTATTTTGTTCTTTATAAGAATTTAAGTTATCTGAAAATTTTACCAGATGTATTTTTGTTTAGAATTTCTTTTATGATTGTTACTTGACAAAATTGGACATATACTCTTTGCGTCTTTCCTCAACAAGGTCTTCCAGACCTTCAAACAAGCGTACCTCTTGTGACCTGGGTTTGTGGTGAACCTATTGTTACACACTCTAAGAGCTAAGTGTACAGGACCCATCCTGAAGAAGTGGAAGGTTTATAGAAGTCACGTTAAGCGAAAGAACTGTATAATTCACAAGTAGAAAGGGAATTTCCTAATCAATTCGAAGGTTTTATCTTACACAAGATTCTACTCATTCCCCAAAAAAAACGTAAAAAATAACTGTATATTAACTAAATGATACAACACAATTAAAGACGACACGTCGATTCGTTAAACCAATATGTATATAAGTATATAAGAAAAAGTATAAGAAAAGGTAATACCAAATAGTGGTCTATAACTGATATCTCCTCCCTGGAAAATTTTCGATATGTCATCCTGAAACAACAAATAGATAAGATATATATTATCAAACGTCGACAATTAGGGTTTGAGGGTCAGGTAGGAAAGAGATGAGGGACTAGTTGTCGCTGTTGTTCAGAAAAGAGATACAGATACTCAGACAAAGATAAAGTACCTATTCAAGTAAACACGGTGTAAAATCTAAGGTGTATATTCACTACAGTGTACCACAAACAGAAAGATTCTACTCCTTTCATAACTTTATAGTAGACATAGATCGAGTCCCCTTTTGTCACCCTCCGAGGTGACTGTTGGGTGTTTTAGAATTTGCTAGAATGGATACTAGATGATGAATTTTCTACTTACCTTAGTTATGATTTAGTTACCTCCCACTGTGATTTGTACTTTTACCACACCCCCTTTTCAAGAGATAAACGGTGTCGAATACTGAAGGAGGGTCACCCGAAGGTCAGGATTCCTTAACCGGTAACTGGGTGTGTACAGAATTTTGTGAAAGAACACCTATAAAATAACTGGAATTAACCAACCCTGAATGTATGGATACGTGTCCAGAGTATTATACAAACCGATTTCTCGTACCTGTATCCCTTACTTCTTCCCTATTACCTTCCCCATGTCTTCTTTCCCCTCTTTCCTCTTGTCTTGATCTCCCTCTTCCTCTCCTCCCTGTCTTGGTCTACTCCCGGTATACTTAGGGTGAACCTTCGTTAAAGTTCAGGGACGAGGGTTGGTGTGTCGTGAGTGAGAGTTCAGTCAAAGTGAAAACGACAGGAGTATTGGTCAACTCCGACCGAAGGATGAGTCTCTAAATGTCACTGACTGTTTCTATTCCGACTATAGAACTTGGACATGACCGGTTTTACTACCGTCAGTAGTCGATGTACACCGATGACTTTAAATTAATATTTGATTAATTACAATGTATTTTACGTTTTACGTTAAAGGAGTGATCCTAATGGGTATAGACTACACAAGTTTTCGGCATACACTGATCATCGATGGTGTAGTCTGTCATCCTGTGAAGACAGTGGTATCTTTAAAGTTAATCTATCGTAAAAGGATTTGATACTAAAATAGACACTGAACTACTTGGAAGGTATTGTGATAGACCTAGGAGGGAAAGACGTCTGGACGTAAGATAAACGAAAAACGGAAACCCACTCAAATTACATGAAAAGGTTGGACAAAGTAGAAGTATCCGATCGAGAGGATTAAGAGAATTACATTCTGATAAACTACCAAAATTAGTGGTTCTTACTGTTGTTATTGATTGTAAATAACTTATCATAATATTTATATGGTCCATGTGAAAGTTCGTGAACTGAATCTCGTATATGAGTTAGGAATATTGGATGAAATGTCTACCCCTTTGACTTCATAACTCTCTAATTATAAAACGGGTTTCAGTATAACAACCGTCTATCGTCTTGGTTATAAAACTAGTTCCGTCAAACTGGGGTCTCTATATATCCAATAACTCACAAAATTCCCTGGAACTCTATTTCTTTACTTACTTTCTGTTTGAAATACATGAACTTTGGAATGTTAAATTAGGTTCTCTGATTGTTTTACTCCATTTATTATTCGATAATTTTTTTGACTGTCGATGGCACTCCAAAACCGGGGTGTCATTTCACATAAAAGATGAATAGTACTTTGTCCGAACAATTTAATATCCGAAAACGTACTTCCGAACAATTCACCATTGGGATAGACGAAATGGACATTCTTTATAGTCTGGTCTATGTTTGTTTATTGATTGTAGGAACATAAGAGATACCTTTGTGTACGATTCAGTGAAGTCAACGTAGACTGGGAAACGTTTGAGTACCTGACATCGGGTGGTCCGAGGAGACAGGTACCTTAAGAGGTCCGTTTTTATGACCTCACCCAACGACAAAGGAAGAGGTCCCCTAGAAGGGTTGACTCCCTAGCTTGGACTCCAAGTACGAACCGTCCTCCTAAGAAATGGTGATCGCGGTGGACCTTTCGGGGAGAGACACTTCTATGTAATTCCAGTCTCGAGTAGAAGATACTCTTTTGTGACACTGACGGATCTCTAATCAGTGTAGGTGCATCCTGTCTGAGTACTCTGTGGTACCCCGTCGTCCGTGTGATCGACCCTTTAACTTTATGGAGATAAGGTTATAACCGGGACGGTGACCAAGTGTTCGTAATGGTTGACCCTTTCTCAGGTACTAAGACCGATCTAGAATTCAACTGGATAGTCATTTTACTTTCTTCATGTGTTCCAGTCTTTAAAGGTTCAAACCCATAGACTGAAAGGTCTACCAGTCATACTGTCCTATGGACGGGTAACAAAAATCTAAAAAGAAAGAGTTAAGATACAGGTGCTACAGGGAAAAGTGTCGACTGTTTCTGTCTACTCCCTTAAGGGACCACCAGGTCACCAACCCTGAGACACGAAAGTGACGTCCTCTGTACCCGAACTAGTGACCAGTTCTTTTATTCTAGGGTGTCCCGTGCTCCGTTCCTTTTCTTTTTGTAAAAAAATTTTCTCTTTCTCTTTGTCAGGAGACTGGTGGGACTTAAAATGATACCTCGAAATAGTGTCCCTTATTTTAGGAGCTCTCATGTTTTGTTGTTTTATTCTAAGTTCTTGTACCTTAAGGACTCCTTCTCAGGTACATCTCGTCTGGGTTCTCACAATCTCGTTCTTTATAACTATTCCGTCCCGGAAATAAAGTAGGCCACTGTTTAGTACCTTCTGAGGTACGGGAATAACTGGGTAGAAATACAATCTTAAAGTTATCATGGTGAACAGTGTCCTCTTATATTAGTTTAGTCTCAATTGGTCTTTCCGTTAGAACCGACTAATCAAACTGTGACTCCTGACCAAAGTGATGACTCCAATATACCACCTGCAAAAGGTATTTGACTTACTGGAGTTACTTGTAAAGGTTCCAATACTACTTTTATGTGTACTTCATATATTAATTATATGACTTTTCACTTTTTATGTAGGAAATTTTGTTAAATTTCAGTACGAAATATATACATTTTTGTCACTGTACACTTGTCAATGTGTCCAAAGTTTTATTAAATAGAAAAATCCACCTGATGTTTGTTTTTTTTAACTCCTTGATCTACAGTCTATAATTTTTGAAAAGGTACGAGCGAAACCGTCGTGTATATGATTTTGACCTTACTATGTCTCTTCTAATGGTACCGGGGACGTGTTCCTATTGTGCGTTTAAGTACTTCGCAAGGTATAAAAATGTTTTTCTTTCTCGTACTCTTTTATGAACTCCTCTATTATCAACTTTTTAAGGGATTTTACCCCTTCCTTTATTAGTGGGTTCAGGTTCTTTGGGATTCTCAGGGTTTGTCGTATTTGTGTTCCACTTTGTGGGGTTCTGTATATAATTAGTTTAATTGTTTCTAGTTTGTGTTTCTTATTTATAATTTTCGTCGTTCCCTTTTTGTTGTTTATTGTGGGTTCCCCTAAGGACATTCCTATTGTCGACTAGAAAGTTATCTTTGAGAAGTCCGGTCTCCCTTACCGTCCTGTATGAATTTCACTACTTTCTTTTATTGGATGTCGGGTCTAATGACATGGGTCGTTCCTAGAGTAAGTTTATACTTCCTCTTTAGGTTTCGAAATGTCTGTTCGTTTTCGACTCTCTTAAGTCGTGGTGGTTTGGTCGAGAGGTTGTTTAAGATTTCCTAGAAGAGATCTGTCCTTTGTTTCTTTCCCACATATTTGAGTTTGGGTTTTGTTATTTCATTTGCCATTACCCTAGTATGAATAGTTATTAATGGAATTTACATTTACCCAACTTACGGGGTTGGTTTTCTGTTTCTGACCGACTTACCTATGTTTTTGTTCTGGGGATATATACAACAGATGTTCTCTGGGTGGAGTTTTGTTCCCTACGTATGTTTGACTTTCACTTCCCGATCTTTTTCTATAAGGTCCGTTTATCTGTGGTTCTCTTTCGTCCTCATCGTTATAAGTCTATTTTATCTGAAATTTTGTTTCCGACACTTTTCTCTGTTTTTACCTGTGATGTATTACTAGTTTCCTAGTTAGGTTCTTCTATATTGTTAGTATTTATATTTACGTGGGTTGTATCCTCGTGATGTTATACATTCTGTTTACAATTGTTCATACTTTCCCCTTTAATTGTTATTGTGTTTTTATCACCCTCTAAAATTATGGGGTGAGTGTGGATACCTATCTAGTCGATTTGTCTTTTAATTGTTCCTTTGTGTTTGAAATTTACTATGTTATCTGGTCAATCTAGATTAACTATAGATATCCTGTATAGTGGGGTTTTGTTACTTAAAGTGGAAAAAGAGTTCATGTGTGCCTTTGAAGAGGTCCTATCTAGTGTAGGAGCCGGTATTTAGATCGGAACCATTTGAGTTTTTTTAACTTTAGTAAGGTTTGTAGAAAAGACTGGTGTTACGTCATTCTAATCTACAGGTAATAATTTTTAGGGTTGTATACCTCCGACTTGTTGTGTGACGACTTATTGGTTGTTTAGTGTCTTCTTTAGTTTTTTCTTTAGTTTTATCCGTATCTTTACTTACTTTTACTTTTGTGTTGTTGGGTTTTGGATACCCTTTGACATTTTCGTCACGATTCCCCTTCCAAGTATCGTTATGTCGGAATGAAGTTCATTGTTCTTTTTTCAGTTTATTTATTGGATTGAGATGTGGATTTCGCTGATCTTTTCCTTCTTTACTTTTCGGAGTCCCAATCATCTTCCTTTCTTTAGAATTTTTAATCCCGTCTTTATTTACGGTTTTGTTTTTTGTTTTTGTTGTTTTTTTTTTTGTTTGTTTTTTTGTGTTCTCTGATATCGTTTTTAGTTGTTTCGGTTTTCAACCAAGAAACTTTCCTATTTATTTTAACTGTTTGGTAATCGGTTTGAGTAGTTCTTTGTTTCCCTCTTTTTAGTTTAGTTGTTTTAATCTTTACTTTTACCTCTCTAGTGTTGTCTGTTGTGTCTTTGTGTTTCCTAGTATTTTCTGATAATAGTCGTTGATATACACTTATTGTACCTGTTGAACCTTCTTTACCTGTTTAAGAATCTTTTCATGTTGAAAGGTTTTAACTTGGTCCTTCTTTATCTTTTAGAATTGTCTGGGTAGTGTTCGTGCCTTTAACTTTGATTAGTCTTTAGACGGTTGTTTGTTTTTGGGTCCAGGTCTGTCGAAGTGTCGACTTAAGATGGTTTTTAAATCTCTTCTTGATTGTAGATAGGATGAGTTTGAGAAGGTCTTTTAACGTCTCCTTCCATTTGAAGGTTTGAGTGAGATACTCCGGTGGTAGTGGGATTATAGTTTTGAACTGTTTCTATGGTGTGTTTTTTTCTTTTGATGTCCGGTTATAGTGACTACTTGTATCTACATTTTTAGGAATTGTTTTAAGTTCGTTAGTCTTAGGTTGTTGTGTAATTTTTCTAATATGTAGTACTGGTTCTCCCGAAATAGGGTCCCTTCGTTCCTAAGAAGTTATAGACGTTTAGTTAGTTACATTATGTGGTGTAATTGTTTAACTTTTTATTTTCGATATACTAATAGAGTTATCTACGTCTCTTTCGGAAACTGTTTTAAGCTGTAGGTAAATACTATTTTTTTTTTGGGAGGTCTTACGTCCTTATCTTCCTTGTATGGAGTTGTATTATTTTCGATATATACTGTTTGGGTGTCGTTTGTAATAGGCGTTACCACTTTTTAACTTTCGTAAAGGGGATTTCAGTCCTTGTTCTGTTCCCACGGATGAGAGTGGTGATGATAAGTTGTATCAAAACCTTCAAATCCGGTGTCGTTAGTCTCGTCTTTTTCTTTATTTTCCTTAGGTCTAACCTTTTCTTCTTCATTTTGAGAGTGACAAACGTCTACTGTACTAGGAGATGTATCTTTTAGGATTTCTGAGGTGGTCTTTTAATGATCTCGATTAGTTACTTATATCATTTCAACGTCCTGTATTTTAATTGTGCGTCTTTAGGGAACGTAAGGATATGTGATTGTTATCTTTTGTCTTTCTCTTTAATTCCTTTGTTAAGGTAAGTGGTAACGTTGCTTTTCTTATTTTATGAATCCTTATATAGATGGATTTCTTTGTTTTCTGGATATATATTTTTTGATATTTTGTGACCTCTTTCTTTAGTTTCTCCTGTGTTTACCTACCTCTTTATATGGTACAAGTACCTAGTCTTCTTAGTTATATCACTTTTACTCATATGATGGGTTTCGTTAGATATCTAAGTCACATTAGGGATAATTCGATGGTTGCCATAAAAAGTCTCTTGATCTTGTCTATTAAAGTGTTAAACATACCTTTATGTTTTTTGGAGCTCATCGGTTTCGTTAGAACCCTTTCTTCTTACCTTGACCTCCTTAGTTGGACGGACTGAAGTCAGAGATGATGTTTCGGTGTCAGTAGTTCTGTCATGCCACGACCTTGTTTCTGTCTTTTTATCTAGTAACCTTGTTTTATCTTTCGGGTCTCTATTTAGGTGCGTGGATACCTGTGGAATAGAAACTGTTTGACCCTTTTGACCAGTTGGTGAACATTTTCTTACTTTGACCTTGGGAAAGATTGTGGTATGTGTTTTTATTTGAGTTTTACCTAATTTCTAGATTTGTATTCTGGTCTTTGATAATTTGAGGATCTCCTTTTGTCCGTTTTGTGAGAGGCTGTATGTGGTGTCGTCCTAGGAGATACTGGGTGGAGGGTCTTATAACCTTTATTTTCGTTTTTATTTGTTTACCCTGGGTTAATTTTCGAAGACGTGTTGTTTCCTTTGATATTCGTTCCACTTTTCTGTCGGAAGTCTTACCCTCTTTTATTATCGTTTACTTCGTTACCCGTTTCTTAATTAGAGTTTTTATATGTTCGTTGAGGACGTCGAGTTAAGGTCTTTTTATTTACTGGGTTAGTTTTTGACCCGGTTTCTTGATTTATCTGTAAATAGGTTTCTTCTGTATGTCTACCGATTGTTTGTGTACTTTTCTACGAGTTGTAGTGAGTAATAGTCTCTTTACGTTTAGTTTTGGTGTTACTCCATGGTAAAGTACGGTCAGTCTTACCGACACTAGGTTTTCAGATGTTCGTTATTTACGACCTCTCCCACACCTCATTTCCCTTGGGAGAATGTGATAACCACCCTTACGTTTGATCATGTCGGTGATACCTCTTGTCACACCTCTAAGGAATTTTTTGACCTTTATCTTGACGGTATACTGGGTCCTTAGTGTGACGACCCGTATATGTGGCTCCTTTGGTCTTAACTTTCTCTGTGCACATGGGGTCACAAGTAGCGTCGTGACAAATATTATTGGTCCTGTACCTTCGTTGGATCTACAGGTAGTCGTCTACTTACCTATTCTTTCGTCACCATATATATGTGTTACCTTATAATGAGTCGGTAATTTTTCTTATGTAAACTTAGTCAAGATTACTCCACCTACTTTGACCTCGGATAATATATCTCACCTCATTCGGTCTTTCTTTTTGTGGTTATATCATATGATTGCGTATATATATCTTAAATCTTTCTTCCATTATTATTGGGACATACGCTCTGTCGTTACCTACATAACTTGTGCGCTCTCTGTACCTACATAACTTGTTAGAAAACCTGAGACACCCTCTCCCACTCCCACCCTACTATACCCTCTTACCGGAACTTTGTACATTTTATAGTATACACTTTGTTTAGCGGTCATGCCCAAACTACGTACTATGTCCCACGAGCCCCGACAACGTGCCCTACTGAACCTCCCTACCCTACCCCTTCCTCCACCTTCCCCACAAGTCCTACCCCTTGTGTACATGTGGGCACCGCCTAAGTACAGTTACATACCGTTTTAGTTATGTTATAACATCCCATTTTATTTAATTAATTAAATTTTTTTATTTTTATTTTTGGAAAGGTGGAATAATCAGACCCAAAGAGATTACAAGTCTTTCATGAAGAATAGGTAAGAAAATTTAGGGAGTCGTTTCAGAAGGAAGTGAAATTCAGAGGTTGTAAACTTAGTGACCTAAGACGTTTAAAGGAACGCTGTACCTTGTAGAATGGAAAGTTGAAGAATTGTTCCTTAGTTTTCCTTAGATGATGAAGTAGAGAGAGGACCGAGTACTTACGACTAGTCATTATTAAACTATAACGGAAAGGGTACACCTGAACTAATCCCTTTATTACAAAAGAAAATTTTTTATTTAAAACGTGTCCATCGGTGAAACAAGGATGTTAATCGATGTTTTACGTTTTGTTAACGATTTCGAGAAGGGTACTTTGTCGACCAACTATTTACAATGATTAGAGATCTCTAATCATCACCATCAGTCGTGGTCCCTATGCGAAGGACTTCATAAAAAACAAAAATTACCTCCCTTTCGTACCTTCTTTAAGTACCAATCCTCTCTATGACTATAGAAAACAAAGGATCTACTATTCTTACTTATCCCAAACGAACAGTTACGAGTAATTAAAACCCCTGAAGTACTAGACACATAAGTCGAATGTCTGTTTTTCTTACCTTCTCCATTTACTTTCACAACTTTCCTCGTCTGTTCTATTCTCCCTTCTGTAAAGGGTAAGTGTATAAGTCCTTTGTATAACTTTTGGATCATACACGGTCCGGAACCCAATTCCTGGTCCCTATCTTTCTCGACTCATTCTACGTCGGAGACGGGGAACTTTCGAGGACCAAGTTATACCCTACTCTAGTGTTTGTTTTGACAGTTAAAAACAAATAAAGTGAAGACACTGTTACTGCGGTATTCTCACCTTACGATACTGTTGTATCTCTTCCCTGTAGACCTGCCCGTCATCACCCCTCCCCCAAAACACCCAGTCGTTCTGTTTACACCTGTTTTATTACGGGTACGATTTTGACTTTCTGACTTGTTCTACATCTCCCTTTCGTGTACGATCTTTCTCTTTGTCTTCCACGTTTCCGTTTTCGTAGAGTTTCGTATACCGGGTAAGTGTCAACCTTACCTCTACATGTACGAGCACACACACACACACACACACACACACACACGTTCTTGTCGTCTCTCCCCCGAATACCACAACTCTTTACTCCGTCCATTCTTAATCCTTAATCTCTTAATAGGACTTTTTAATAAAGATGAAACTGGTTTTTGATATACGATGTATAAACGGTTCTGTGATCCTAACTTCCTTTCTGACACTCTTATCCATCCTGTGTAGGAAAACTTCTCGAGTGTCTGGTTTAGAAGTGTAATGGTCATAAGTGGGTGTGTCCCAAGGTCTCTTAAAAGTTAGTCGGGAAGGAAATTCCAAGTCTACTGTATCAGGTTATTGGATGGACAAGGGGTCGTTCCTTAGTCCTTATCGGATGTACGAAGTGAGATAGGGTAGAAGTAGGTTTTCGTGTCCCGTAAGTACACTCCGAGTCCTCGATGTAGTCCTTCGGGGGTACAATAGTCGTGTGCAGTAGGGGAGGAGTGGGGACTGAAGAGGGAAGGAGGGTATGTTGATGAGTAAATTGAGAAAAAGAGGGTTGGGAACGGAATCTAGATCGAAGATCTTAGTCAGTGGTTATCTATCATTCCTAGTTCCTAGTTACTAGTCTCGACTCGTGAAACTGTTCCGAACCTTCTCGTAAGTCACAAGTCATGATAACCGACACTTGTGAAACCCCTCACACTCCTACCCTCACATCAGTCGTCACCCCCGTTACTGAATACCCCTATCTTTACAGACTCCTACATTAGTTCCGGACCCCTTCTACGAGATTCCAGCTCTTACACTCATCCTGGTCTCTACCCTCTACTCGTCCAGTCGCCTTTTAGTAGACTCAACCCACAATAGTCGTAGGTACTTAGACTAAACTCGTTTCTACTTATCAACACGATCATTAATATGAAGAAAAAAAGGGGAATTTAAAGTTCAGGTAAAAGAGACGAAATTGTTGTGGTAATTGTAAAGGGAATTCATTATAATGTCAGGAACAGATCGGACAGGTATGTCAGTCCTGTGTGTATGTGGTCCCCTTTTGGTTTCTCCTATTTTAAGTTTGTGTCTTACACATAAAAAGTTACCTTTTGTTTAATAACTATCGTCTCCCTTTACCTAAGACGTAAAGTAAGTGTCTAAACACGTATCTTGGGTCCTTCTGTGACTTTACGTCGGTGGTTTCTTTGACATGTTCTTTCCAACTTCTTTAGTTCTAAAGTTGGTGTGTCTTAGTTAATGTGTGGAAGTCTCTGAATATGATTATGTTCCTTTTCAACATAGACATACTAGGTACCCGGATCGTCTCTAGGCCTCTTCTGTTACCGTGGGGTGAGGTCATGAGAACGGACCTTTTGGGGTACCTACCTCCTCGGACCACTCGATATCAGGTACCCCAACGATTCTCAGTCTGTGCTGACTCGTTGAAGTGAAAGTGAAAGGTGAAACTACATAACCTCTTCCTTTACCGTTGGGTGAAGTCACAAGAACGGACCTCTTAGGGTCCCTGTCCCCTCGGGCCACCCGACGGCAGAGACCCCAGCGTGTCTCAGCCTGTGCTGACTTCGCTGAATCGTCGTCGTCGTCGTCGTCGTTGTTGTCTCTAGTCGTGTCCGACCTCACCCCTTTCGTCCTGAGTCCCTGGTCTCCGGTACCAGAAGTGGGGTCGAGACGACGGTCGACCGAGTCTCAGAAACCTTTTTAAGATAACACAAAGAGAACCTGGGTATCAAAGTGACAACTTTTTTACTCCTGTAAACTGACCATGTACCGGTCCTTCTGGTCTCAGTCTTTCCTGGAGCCGTAAAGAAACACCAAAAAACGAAACAAAGTCTTAGTTCAATTTTCACAGTACAGGATTCGAAGACATAGTCGAACGCCATCCAAAAAAGAAAAAAATTAAAAACATTGAAAAAAGAAATTGTCGTTAACTTGGTTATGGTAGTAGTCAAGAGTATTTTTACTTTCGTGCTGACTTCAATAAGGGGTCGGTGTTGTTAATGGATGTCTGTGATCATCCTATTTCCGTCAAACCCCTTTATAATTACCGTAACCTGGATTAGTATACTCACGAAAAATCAATCTGTCGTCGAAGAAGGGTCTCTCGAGTTTATCACGAGGACTTGAAATCGTACGAAGAGGAGTGGTGTGAGGACCATTCCTTCTTTTTGTGTAGAAGGTCATCCTGACACACCTCCTCTTCAAACTCCGGTCCAGATCGACTGTCGTCTGAAGTCTTCCTTACCGTACAAAGTGTCCGAGTGTCTATTCTTGACTACATGGGCCAAACCCCACACCAAACCCCACATCAAACCCCTCCGACACACACACACATACACACATACTCGCGTGCACGTGGCTCGGTTTGACTGTTCCAAGGGTCTTAGTGTCTGAACAGGACTCGTCTCGAGTCCAGCCGAGACAGAGTCGGGTATCGGAAAGGTGGGTCATAAAGACCATTTGACCTACCTCAAAGGACGTTGTTGTGGAGGGGTCGGTACGAAAAGAGAATGTCTCTCCCTTTTTATTTAACTGAGTCAATTGTCGACGAGAGGAGAAGAGACCGATGTCAAAGTCAAGTCAAGTCAACGAGTCAGCACAGGTTGAGAAACGGTTGGGTACTTGACGTCGTACGGTACGGAGGGACAGGTAGTGGTTGAGGGCCTCAAGTGGTTTTGAGAACAGGTAGCTCAGTCACTACGGTAGGTCGGTAGAGTAGGAGACAGCAGAGGAAGAGGAGGACGGGGGTTAGGGAGGGTCGTAGTCTCAAAAAAGGTTACTCAGATGAGAAACGTACTCCACCGGTTTCATAACCTCAAAAAGTGGAAATCGTAGTCAGGAAGGTTACTTGTGGGTCCTGACTAGAGGAAATCTTACCTGAGCAACCTAGAGGAACTCTCTCAGAGGTTCCCTGAGAGTTCTCAGAAGAGGTTGTGGTGTCAAGTTTTCGTAGTTAAGAAACCGCGAGTCGGAAGAAGTGTCAGGTTGAAAGTGTAGGTATGTACTGGTGACCTTTTTGGTATCGGAACTGATCTGCCTACAAACAACCGTTTCATTACAGAGACGAAAAGTTATGCGATAGATCCAACCGGTATTGAAAGGAAGGTTCCTCATTCACAGAAAATTAAAGTACCGACGTTAGTGGTAGACGTCACTAAAATCTCGGGGGGTTTTATTTCAGACTGTGACAAAGGTGACAAAGGGGTAGATAAAGGGTACTTCACTACCCTGTTCTACGGTACTAGGATCAAAAGACTTTAAACTCGAAATTCGGTTGTAAAAGTGAGAGGAGAAAGTGAAAGTAGTTCTCCGAAAAATCAAGGAGAAGTGAAAGACGGTGTTCCCACCACAGTAGACGTATAGACTTCAATAACTATAAAGAGGTCCGTTAGAACTAAGGTCGAACACG
Source organism: Capra ibex (assembly GCA_006410555.1). Classification (NCBI taxonomy): domain Eukaryota; kingdom Metazoa; phylum Chordata; class Mammalia; order Artiodactyla; family Bovidae; genus Capra; species Capra ibex. The sequence goes on along the minus strand of SJYO01029184.1, from coordinate 7,117,583 downwards.
AAGAAGGTCAGGTCGTAAAGAGTACTACATGAGACGTATATTCAATTTATTCGTCCCACTGTTATATGTCGGAACTGCATGAGGAAAAGGATAAACCTTGGTCAGACAACAAGGTACAGGTCAAGATTGACAACGAAGAACTGGACGTATATCCAAAGAGTTCTCCGTCCAGTCCACCAGACCATAAGGGTAGAGAAAGTCTTAAAAGGTGTCGATGTCAAATCTTCTATCATTTACGATCATCGGTTTCTCCGACTTTCTTTCACTTCACTTTCACAATCAGTGAGTCAGCACAGGCTGAGAAACACTGGGGTACCTAACATACCTGACATCGGGTGGTCCGAGAGGACAGGTACCCTAATAGGTCCGTTCTTATGACCTCACCCAACGGTACGGGAGGAGGTCCCCTAGAAGGACCGGGTGCCTAGTTTGGACCCAGGGGACGTAACATCCGTCTAAGAAATGGTAGACCCGGTAGTCCTTCAGTTTGTCCGACTTTCTCGATCTTTCACGGAGATCCGAAACCGGTTCCAATGAGACCTGTTCACCCTGACTCGTTTTGTTCGTCCCGTTAAACTTTCCTAGGTTCTCACGGACGAAAGTCGACTCTCCGTTACGGACCCCGGTTTTCGTTAGTTTTCCTGGAACTGGGAAGGGTTCAGGATCCTTTTATAATAGATGTTTAGACTCACTAATGGTTCATACCCACGGGTAAATGGTTCGTGACCAGAATTTCTCAGAAAGGGTAAGATAAGAAAAGGAGATAAAGAAAGGTGACTAGTGACTTCTTCCGAAATAGAGAGGAACGATAAGAAACCTTGAGACGTAAGTCTACGAATATAGAAAGGAAAAGAGGAAACGAAAAGGGAAGAGAAGAAAAGTGTCGATAAACATTCCGGAGACGTCTGTCGGTAAAACGAAAATACGTAAAGAAAAAGAACCCCTACCAGAACTAAGGACAGAGGATATGTTACAGTACTTCGGGACAGGTATCAAGTAGTCCCCGAGACAGATATTCTAGATCAGGGAATTTAGATAAACAGTGAAGGTGACATATTAGTATTCCCTAAACTAAATCCAGTATAGACTTACCAGATCACCAAGAGGGATGAAAAGAAGTCAAATTCAGACTTAAACCGTTATTCCTCAAGTACTAGACCCGGTGTCAGTCGAGGGTCAGAACAAAAACGACTGACATATCTCGAAGAGGTATAAACCGACGTTTCTTATATTAGTCAGAATAAAACCACAACTGGTAGACCACTACAGGTACATATCTCAGAAGAAAACACAACAACCTTCTCCCACAAACGATACTGGTCACACAAGAGAACCGTCTTAATATAATCGTAAACGGGACGAAATAAGACATGAGGTTCCGGTTTATACGGACAATGAGGTCAACAAAGAACTTAAGGATGAAAACGTAAGGTCAGGGGATATTACTTTTCCTGTGGAAAAAGGTCACAATCAAGATTTTCCAGAACATCCAGAAGTATCGTGGTAAGTTGAACGAATAAATTGAATAGACGTCTCATGTAGTACTCTTTGCGACCCGACCTACTTCCTGTTCGACCTTAGTTCTAACGACCCTCTTTATAGTTATTGGAGTCTATACGTCTACTGTGGTGGGAATACTGTCTTTCACTTCTTCTTGATTTCTCGGAGAACTACTTTCACTTTCTCCTTGAACTTTTCCAACCTAATTTCGAGTTTAAAGTCTTTTGATCCTAGTACCGTAGACCACGGTAGTGAAGTACCGTTTATCTACCTCTTTGTCACCTTTGTCACCGACTGAAATAAAACCCCCGAGGTTTTAGTGACGTCTCCTACTGACGTCGGTACTTTAATTTTCTGTGAACGAGGAACCTTCTTTCCGATACTGGTTGGATCTGTCGTATAATTTTTCGTCTCTGTAATGAAACGGTTGTTTCCAGACAGATGAGTTTCGAAACCAAAAAGGTCATCAGTACATACCTATACTCTCAACCTGATATTCCTTTCGACTCGTGGTTTCTTAACTACGAAAACTTGACACCAACACCACAACCTCGTCTGAGAACTCTCCGGGAACCTGTCGTTCCTCTATGTTGGTTAAGTAGGATTTCCTTTAGTCAGGACTTATAAGTAACCTTCCTGACAACGACTTCGACTTTGAGGTTATAAAACCGGTGGATTACGTTTCTTGACTGAGTAACCTTTTCTGGGACTACGAACCTTTCTAACTTTCACTCTCCTCTTCCCTTGCTGTCTCTTACTCTACCGACCTACTGTAGTGGCTTATTTACCTGTACTCAAACTCATTTGGGGTCTCAACCACTACCTGTCCCTCGGGACCACATGACGTCAGGTGCCTCAACGTTTATCAACCTGTCCTGACTCACTGACTTGACTTGACTTGACTCAGAATTCTTTACCTTACTAATAAGTCGTTTGAGGACAACAAATTTTTATTTATTCTTGATTTAATCTTGTCGTAAAGAAGTTATTTCACTAATCGTAATCTTATTAGAGTATTCCACTGAGAATAGGAAGACTATTCATTTTAAGGGAGACCAGTATTTCAATCTGTTCCGTAAAAAATAAAAAAGATGTTTCAAAGAACTCTCTCTTTTTCTGACGACGTAATACACGAGACAAATCTATGGTATATCGAATTGAGAGATTTTTTTTAAAATCGTGGAACAAATATTACCAGAGAAATCAGAAGTCCGAAATGTTTGGAATTTAATAAAATGGGAATTTGTCTATTGTTCCTAGAAATAAATGCGGGTAAACTGTCAACTCTTTTGACTTCGTATCTTGGGACCTTCGTGAGTGGATTCCAGTATGTCGAACATTCACTATCTCCATTCTAAGTTTAGGTGGTCCGATCGAGGTCTCGGGAATTGGTGGTACACAAAGACGGTTACCCATTCCTTTGAAGGGTCACCACCCTCATAAACAAAGATAAAAAAAACGGCAATCTCGTGTCTCTTATCATTAATACTGGTTTCATCGTCAAACTCGAGTAGATGGTAGTAAATAGTCTCTTCCATTACCGTTGGGTGAGGTCATGAGAACGGACCTCTTAGGGTCCCTACCCCCTCGGACCACCCGACTGCAGAGACCCCAGCGTGTCTCAGTCTGTGTTGACTTCGTTGAATCGTCGTCGTCGTAGTAAATAGAGTAAAATGAGTACTCCTTTGACTCTGGGTCCGGTTTGGGTTCTAGTTTTTTATTCCCTTACCATCTCTGTTTCTGAAGTTCATCACGGTACTAGGAAGTACCACGGTGGGACTGCAAGAAGGAGAGGTGGTGCGGGAACGTTTAGGTCAATTAGTGACGTAGTAGTTCTTATACACAACGGGTGTGTCTCTCCCTGTTCCCGTGTAAAAGGGTGTATTTCTTTTATAAAAAATTTCTTTTCCGACTGTATGGTCCATTTGTCCACGATCTCAATTAAAGACATTATCTCAGGATAAAAGGGTGACGTATGTAAATTTTGTATCCTTACACATTGTAAGATAAAAGAACAGTGTACTATAATACTTTTCATATAGTTTTCAGTATCCTTCCTTCGTACCTTTAGTGGATAATAGAAGGTAGAGAAGTTCAGTTTAGAATTTGTGACAATGTCACAACGGACAGACTGTTTATAAAATGTACTTGTTTTGAAGTTTTTGGAGAGTTCCTTTTTTTTTTTTTTTTTCGCTCTTCGCGTCAAAAAAGGTTACAAACACAGGGAGACCTCCGTCCATGATTTACTTTACCGGGTCGGTGTGAGGTCCTCTCTACTGGGGATGTAAGGTCCTTTGGTCTCTATTGAGCGTTCTCTGACTTTTCCAAGGGGTCCTCTGCTACAGAGACCCCATCACGTATTTACAGCACTCTGTAGGAGTTTCCCTCGTCATCAAAGTCATCGTCAGTCTCATGCTTAGGACAAAAAGAACCCAAACTTGATAAAGTTATAAGGATAAAAGTATCACAGTGACTGACGAGACGGGGTAGGAAGGAGAACGGGATCACCAAATCGACGACCTGACATGAAAAGTAGATGACCATTCGGGTACCTAAGAAGACTTATGGGACGGTCCTGACGGTTTTGGTCGGAGTCGTCGTTTTACGTTCTACGTTTGGAACGTATATCGAGGTCTACACGTCGGGTCGTCTACCTCGAGTCCTGTATTTAAGTAAATTAGTTTAAAACTTTAAGTTGTAACCTATTAAAAGACGATTTCGTTTCTAAACCGACCAGAGGTGATTCCAGTCATTAGAGTTGTTACTGGTTTTACTGAAGACTAACCGAACGTACCAGGTTTATTACATATTTTATTAACAAGGGTAATCGTGTAACGACGACGACGATTCAGTGTAGTCAGCACAGGTTGAGACGTCGGGTGGTCCGAGGGGGCAGGGACCCTAAGAGGTCCGTTCTTGTGACCTCACCCAACGGTAAAGGGAGAGGTTACGTACTTTCACTTTTCACTTTCACTTCAGTGAGTCAGCACAGGTTGGGAGTCACTGGGGTGCCTGGTGTCGAAAGGTCCAAGGAGACAGGTACCCTAAAAGGTCCGTTCTCATGACCTCACCCCACGGTAACGGAAGAGGGTAATCGTAAATCGACTACCGTTATCATCAGTCTATACAACCTCCGTTCCCCACTTGAGAACCTGAATATAACCTTCAAAGAGTCCCTCCCACCCATCCAATTATAAACAAAAGAATTATTGATAATTAGTCTAAAACCGATATTTTATTTACATGGTATAAAACACCTATTTGATTCCTACGTACTCACGTATAAGTGATCAGTACAAATTGAGAAACGTTGGGGTACCTGACATTGGGTGGTCCGAGGAAACAGGTACCCCAAGAGGTCCGTTCTTATGTCTTAACCCATTGATAAGAGAAGAGGTCCCCTAGAAGGGTTGGGTCCCTAGTTTGGGACCAGAGGACGTAACGTCCACCTAAGAAATAAAAGACTCGGTGGTACCTTCGGGATTTGATTCATGTATATTCCGTATAAATAAACACTGAAGTGAAAACTTTCTCTGGTTCTGAGACACCCCCAAGGACTTGTACCTTCGGAAAGACAAATAGGGTAGTGAACAAACAACCCTTATCTGAGGTCGGAGATACTGGAAGGAACTCAAGGTTTCCGGTCTAATTTCCTTGTCTCTTTGAGTAGTCCTCTGGTGAACTCCGGTCTAATTGTTAACGTCTGTGACGTGGATGGAACTAGGAATAGTCGTTGGGGTGGGAACTTGGTACCGATATTTTGAAGAGTGGTTTACTGGAGTCCTACCCTGTCTCTTAAAAACTCCGTGCTCGGGTGACACAAGGGGACACGGACCGTTTCGTTGTTTCGATAAGAAAAGGTGAAGTAGGTTTCACGGCAGAGACACTAAACTAAAGATACCTACAACTTAAACAACGTGAAAGTCACAACAACGACGACGACGATTCAGCGAAGTCAGCACAAGTTGAGACACGGTGGGGTATCTACCGTCGGGTGGGCGTGGGGGGGAGAAGGGACCCTAAGAGGTCCGTTCTTGTGACCTCACCCAACGGTAAAGGAAGAGGTTACGTACTTTCATTTTTCACTTTCACTTCAGCGAGTCGACACAGGATGAGAATCGCTGGGGTACCTGACGTCGGGTGGTTCAAGGAGATAGGTACCCTAAAAGGTCCGTTCTCATGACCTCACCCCACGGTAACGGAAGAGACAGTCACAACAACTCCCGTGTGTTTACATTAGAAATACTAAAATACTCATTGAACATTCTGGAAAAATCTATTCTATTTAGAAGAGTAATATTGTTACTCTTATCGGGTCAAATTAACGATATCTAATTTTTTTTTAATGGAACTGAATGTTTTGAGTTAGAGAGAGAGAGGCGATACCAAAAGCGACAAAGGATCGATCCTTGTCCTTCGTCTTTGTAAAAGGTGCATTAAGTGACACACAGGAAGGTCACTCGAGAAAATAAATGTATGGGGTTTGGAGGAAGTAATTGGGAAAAGGAAAAGTGAAGTATGGGAGGAGACGACACTTACCGGAGACGAGAACCGTAGTTGATCAGGATACGATTACTGGAAGTTTCCCGGAATTTAAGATGTCGTCTGATTGAACAGTCGATTCAGTCGTTTAGACTAAAGATTAAGTGTAATTTCACTTATTCGTGTCTGGTCTACGAAGTATTATACACAACTTACTTATTAACTTACCTGTGGGTTTCTACAGTAAAAGTAATATCCCCTTTTCTTCCTTCAGTTCTTTGTTGACCTCATTTGCCGTTTAAACCGGAACCTCATACCTCACTTTGTCCCGTTTCCGATTATCTCAAGACGGTTCTCTGACGTGACCAGTATCGTTTGTGGGAGAAGGTTGTTGTGTTTTTTTCTGAGATATGTACCTATGGTGGTCTACCAGTTGTGGTTTTCTTCTGACTAATATAAGAAACGTCGGTTTCTACCTCTTCGAGATATGTCAGTCGTTTTTGTTCTGACCCTCGACTGACACCGAGTCTAGTACTTGAGGAATAACGGTTTAAGTCTGAATTTAACTTCTTTCATCCCTCTTGGTGATCTGGTAAGTCCATACTGGATTTAGTTTAGGGAATACTAATATGTCACCTTCACTGTTTATCTAAATTCCCTTATCTAGACTATCTACCTGTCTCACGGACTTCTTGATACCTACCTCTAAGCACTGTAACATATCCTCTGTCCCTAGTTCTGGTAGGGGTTCTTTTTCTTTACGTTTTTTCGTTTTACCGACAGACTCCTCCGGAATCATTATCGACTCTTTTCTTCTCTTAGGTTTCCGGTTCCTCTTTTCCTTTCTATATGGGTAAACTTACGTCTCAAGGTTTCTTATCGTTCCTCTCTATTCTTTCCGAAGGAGTCACTAGTCACGTTTCTTTATCTCCTTTTGTTATCTTACCCTTTTTGATCTCTACAGAAGATCTTTTAGTCTCTATGGTTCCCTTATAAAGTTCGTTTCTACCCGAGTTATTTTCTGTCTTTACCATACCTGGATTGTCTTCGTCTTCTATAATTCTTCTCCACCGTTCTTATGTCTCTTGACATGTTTTGTCTAGAAGTGTTGGGTCTATTAGTGCTACCACACAAGTGAGTGGATCTCGGTCTGTAGGACCTTACGTTTCAGTTTGTCCGAAATCTTTCGTAGTGATACTTGTTTCGATCACCTCCACTACCTTAAGGTCAACTCGATAAAGTTTAGGATTTTCTACTACGACACTTTCACAACTTGAGTTATACCGTTGTTTAAACCTTTTGAGTCGTCACCGGTGTCCTGACCTTTTCCAGTCAAAAGTAAGGTTAGAGTTTCTTTCCGTTACGGTTTCTTACGAGTTTGATTCCGTGTTAACGTGAGTAGAGTGTTTGATCATTTAATTACGAGTTTTAAGAGGTTCGGTCCGAAGTTGTCATACACTTGACACTTGAAGGTCTACAAGTTCGACCAAAATCTTTTCCGTCTCGTTAATCTCTAGTTTAACGGTTGTAGATGACCTAGTGACTTTTTCGTTCTCTCAAGGTCTTTTTGTAAATAAAGACGAAATAACTACTACAGTTTCGGAAACTGACACACCTAGTGTTGCTTGACACCTTTTAAGAAGTTCTCTACCCTTATGGTCTGGTGGACTGGACGGAGAACTCTTTAGACGTACGTCCAGTCCTTCGTTGTCAATCTTGACCTGTACCTTGTTGTCTGACCAAGGTTTACCCCTTTCCTCTTGTAGTTCCGACATGTAACAGTGACACGGATAAATTGAATATATGTCTCATGTAGTACTCTTTACGACCCGACCTTCTTCGTGTTCGACTTTAGTTCTAACGGTCCTCTTTATAGTTATTGGAGTCTATACGTCTACTGTGGTGGGAATACCGTCTTTCACTTCTCCTTGATTTCTCGGAGAACTACTTTCACGTTCTCCTCTCACTTTTTCAACCGAATTTCGAGTCGTAAGTCTTTTGATTCTAGTACCGTAGACAAGGGTGGTGAAGTACCGTTTATCTACCTCTTTGTCACCTTTGTCACAGTCTGAAATAAAACCCCCCGAGGTTTTAGTGACGTCTACCACTAACGTCGGTACTTTAATTTTCTGTGAATGCGGAACCTTCTTTTCGATACTGGTAGGAGTTATCGTATAATTTTTCGTCTCTGTAATGAAACGGTTGTTTTCAGGTAGATCAGTTCCGATGGCAAAAAGATCATCAGTATATACCTACACTCTCAACCTGATATTTCTTTCGACTCGTGGCTTCTTAACTACGAAAACTTGACACCACAACCTCTTCTGAAAACTCTCAGGGAACCTGACGTTCCTCTAGGTTGGTCAGGTAACATTTCCTTTAGTCAGAACTTATAAGTAACCTTCCGGACTACAACTTCGACTTTGAGGTTATGAAGCCGGTGGACTACGCTTCTCGACTGAGTAACCTCTTTTCAGACTACGACCCCTTCTAACTTCCGCTCTCCTCTTCCCCTACTGTTTCCTACTCTACCGACCTTCCGTAGTGGTTGAGTTACCTGTACTCAAACCCATTTGTGACCCTCAACCACTACCCGTCCCTCCGGACCGCAGGGTACCCCAGGGTTTCACAACCTATGTTGACTCGTTGACTTGACTTGACTTGACTACGAGATATTACTACTCTACATTGTTTTCCGAGGAGTCGATCAGAGGTTTGCTACAACGTATTTACACCTCCCTTCGTGTCCCTAACCTTTACATGGTTGTAAATAATCCTAAAAGGATTTTTCAAGGGCCATTTATGACAGTAAGTTGTCTCGAGACGAGACAATTGTCGTCAGTCTTCACCAGACGAAATTCCTCATACGTTTGCAATTATATATATTAACGTTGTATGGGTAGTGTGTCCACGGGTTTGGAGATCAGACCTTGGTTCTTGAAGTAAAATAAGTTTTACTAATTCAAACTCGTAAGATAGATGTTATATCATGGACCTCCTCCTTTACCGTTGGGTGAGGTCGTAAGAACGGACCTTATAGAGTACCTGTCTCCTCGGACCACCCGATGTCAGGTACCTCAACGTTTCTCAGTGTTTCTTGAACGAAACCTGACTGTCGTGTCTAAACTAACGAGACACTCACTGTCCTTTTCTATGTTGAATATCCCTTCTCTCATTTTTGGGAATAAGAGAAGGAGAATTTCATAATCAAGGAGTAATAATGAAACACAAGAGAAGTCGGTAAAGGTCCTATAAACGCATATGAAGGAAACAACAACGACAACAACTTAACGATTCAGTACAGACTGAGAAACACTGGGGTACCTGACATCGGGTGGTCCGAGGAGACAGGTACTCTAAAAGGTCCGTTCGTATGACCTCACCCGACGGTAAAGGAGGAACTAGGACTACTATACAAAAATTATTTAGGTTGGTGCTTACTCCTGTTCTCCTTGATTCACTCTTTACCACGAACACAAATTGTTAGTCCTTCCTGAGCAATGTTTGATATAGTTTCACTTTTGACATGAAGGATCTACAGTGATACAGTTATACCTTCTTTGGGTAAATGACTCAGTTGACTGAGCCACAAGGTCCTAAAATAAAATGACAGCTCAACAGGATAGGTCTTGTGGTTCTCCGATACGACTAGTGTCGGTGTGAAATATATTCATGGAGGAACTCAGAAAGAACTAGACCTCACCTGTCGACGACTATGGATGGAACTTTTATAGGATTGGGTTTCATAAAGAATCTTTTCTGGACAGTGTACCATTGAGAAGAATCACTAAAAAACATAAATCTTTGACGATTCGATTTCTTTGGAGGACCATAACAATTTCTATAGACCGTATCACTTTACGGTAGACTTTTATCGTAAATTTTGATCCCCCAGGACGTCTCCGTCTCGATCTTCCTCGTAGTAGTGGTAATTCTCTTTGTCTTCTCTATAGATTGGTATAAACTATAAATTTAAAATATCAACTCAGTGTTTTACTTATAGTACGTCTACATGATTATTACTACATTTTCTTATTACTGTACCCTTTTATGAGTGGTAAATAATAAGACACCCCTTTTTCGTCCTATAGGTAGATCCACTCCAATTTACAGGGTGGATCTCATTACATTGATGGTACCCTTTATGGTCCTTTTCTTGGTCCTGAGCGGGTAAGGTTTTCGTACAAGTACGGGATTTAGTGTAATTTAGGGGTTTAAATTCCACTTCTTTCACTTTCATAATCAGCGAGTCAACACAGTCTGAGAAACACTGGGGTACCTGTCATCGGGTGGTCCGAGGAGACAGGTACCCTAAGAGGTCCGTTTTTATGACCTCACCCGACGGTAAAGTAAGAGGTCCCTAGAAGAGTTGGGTCCCGAGGACGTAACATCCGTCTTAGAAATGTAAGACTCGATGCTCCTTTCGGGTTTTAGGGGTTTATTCGATGTTAAAGGTGTCGGAACTTAATTTACTTCGGAACCGTGTCTAAAGATTCGTCTCGAACACTTTCTGAAACATTTTAGTTGATTACGACCCTCATTCAAAACCGTAGATTTTACTTAGATCTGTTTTACCCTTCCTTTAGGTTTTTACTCCCCTATATACATATGTATATCGACTAAGTGAAATACATGTCGTCTTTGATTTTGTTGTAACATTTCTTTAATAGGAGGTTTTTTTAAAAAAAATTTCTTTTTTTTGGAGAGACCTTTCATACAGAAGTTCGGTCCTCTGAAGGAGTAAACTCTTTAATGTCCAAAGGGAAAGAAGAGGTCTTTACGTGACGTACCATGTAAACCTCACTCGGAAAAACTACAATGTTTCTCGGGACCTAACTACTGGTGAGGACGTAAGATGCGACCCTAGACAGCCATGTCACAATGGTGTACGAATAGAGATTTAAGAAGAGATAGACACTTCCCATACCAGACCTAACGTATCAGAGAGTTGAGAAAGTCGACAGACCCATTCATGACTTTTTGTGTCCGCAGTCTAAGTCTTCCTGAACGGAAACTTGGAGTGGTCGTAGAGGTGATCCGATACGGAGACACTGACTCGTTTCGAGTTCCGACTGACCCGGAGACCTTCTTGTCATAGAGACGGACCCTTCCTCCGCCAATGGTCGGTCCCGAGTTCCAAAGGGATCACCTCGAGTCCGCCTGGGTTCAGAGTAATCGAGGAAGGAATTCCCAGAAAAAGACGACGAGTTTGACGTTCGGAAACTTTACCTTCTGAGCTCCGGGTTTCGTCCGGTTGACCATGAGTTCGTCTCTGAGTTGGTAGACCTCGACCGAGTATTAAATCTTTAGTTGTGTTTGAGTGGTGATCCACGGAAAGGAACTACACTACCAACAGTAACGATTACTTAACAAAGACGGGTTCCTAGGACCCTCCTAGTTTTTATGCTATGTATGTGGAAGGGAGTTTAAACCATGTGAATCATCCGTTCAAGGTGAGTCCCTTACTTTGACTTAACCAATAAGAACAAGAGTGTCGGACGAACAGATGACACACAGACCATGAGATGTACGTGGAACGTTCTGTTTTACCTTATAAGACCAGTCAAGTCAAGTGAGTCAGCACAGACTAAGAAACCCTGGGGTGCCTGACGTCGTGTGCTTTGGAGGGACAGGTAATAGTTGAGGATCTCAAATGAATTTGAGTACAGGTAGTGGAACCACTACGGTATGTTAGTAGAGTAATAGACAGCAGGGGAAGAGGAGGATGGAGGTTAGAAAGTGTCGTAATCCCAGAAAAGTTTACTCAGCCAAGTAGCGTAGTCCACTGGTTTGATAACCTCAAAGTCGAAGTCGTAGCCAGGAAGGTTACTTATGAGTCCTGACTAAAGGAAATCCTACCTGACCAACCTAGAGGTATGTCAGGTTCCCTGAGAGTTCTCAGAAGAGGTTGTGGTATCAAGTTTTCATAGTCAGGTAAGACCAGTCAAGTCAAGTCCAGTCAGTGAGTCAGCACAGGCTGAGAAACGTTGGGGTACTTAGCGTCGTACGGTCCGGAGGGACCGGTAGTGGTAGAGGGTCTCAAGTGAGTCTAAGTGCAGGTAGCTCACTCACTACGGTAGGTCGGTAGAGTAGGAGACAGTAGTGGAAGAGGAGGACGGGGGTTAGGGAGGGTCGTAGTCTCAGAAAGGGTTACTCAGTTGAAGCGTACTCCACCGGTTTCATGACCTCAAAGTCAAAATCGTAGTAAGGAAGGTTTCTTTAGGGTCCCAACTAGAGGAAGTCTTACCTGACCAACCTAGAGGAACGTCAGGTTCCCTGAGAGTTCTCAGAAGAGGTTGTGGTGTCAAGTTTTCGTAGTTAAGAAG